>JAQOTM010000198.1:217182-313973 GCA_029168755.2 Tillandsia fasciculata
AATATCATCTCGTTCCTTTTGTTTTAATGGCCCAATAACCCATTCAATCTCCTTATGTCATCGAGAGGGGTCTCCCTGTGAAGTCTGGGTCGCCCCCGTGCCTCCGGTGGCCGGCGGGTGAACTCGCCGCCGGAAAAGTCTTGTTTTAACCGATCGTGGGCACGGGGAGTTTCCGACCGTTGAAATCATGATCGGAACCATTGAAAATCTTCCTCTCGACGAATGTGAGCTCTCCATGAAGACTGGAGTTGATCGGCTAATGATCTGCGGAGATCAAGCGTGCCCTAGAACTGGGCTATCTTGCACTTCGGCCGAACCTCGCCGTCCGCGCCGCCGTGCACCCAAGCCGCCGGCCACCACCACAGGAAGCATCGGGAGCCGAGAGGACTCATCTGGTCCAAGTTGGAGGGTCTCTAGTGCACCGGATTAAAATCCGCCATTAATGGCCATCATCTTGGCCGAGCTCCGCCGCCGGCGATCGCCGGGGCTCCGTCAAATGGGAAAGCGACCCAGGTAGGTTCCTTAGACATGTGTAAGGCTGTTAGTGAGGTTGCATGTGGATTCTAACGTAGGGTTTTGTGTTTCCGTAGTTGCACCAGTTATGCAATCCGAGCTCGGGTGAGCTCCGCCGCCGCGCGTCGCCGGCCCTTTCCGTCGTCGGCCAGTGACCCAGGTGAGCTTGTAGGATCTGTAGGAAGCTTCCCATCAATTTGCATGAAGCTTTTAACGTAAAGATCTCATTTTTCCTAGTTGCACCATCTTGCTTGGCCGAGCTCCACCGCCGGCCGCCGCCGTCGCTTCCGGTCGCCGGTGGGACACCCAGGTAACCTATAAACCCTGCATTCTTGCTTACCATCCATCTTATAAGGGCTCTGGTTTGCCTCTTTGCAGAAGAAGAGCTCGGGAAAAGAGTTAGTTAATTGTTAATAGATTGTGCCCACTAAGTGTTCGATGAAATGCCCCAATGAACCTAAGTTCAGATTCTGGCCATGTAATAACCGCAGGTTTATTTTCCCTTTTTGGTCTGACCTGTGAATTTATTTCGAACCGCTCTTCGGCTAAGGGGTCCGGGGTACAACTTTTCTCGCGTTGTTTTGGGCAGGCCGTCGGGGCTCGCGGGTATTTTTAGAGAATAAAGCCCGCGAAACGAAGACCGGCGGCGCGATCGGATCTGATTTCCGACCCCGGAATCTCCCGGAATAAATTTCGGAAGTTTGTAGCAGCTCGGGTGTTCAGCACGTCTTATTAGAGGTAAACCAGACCCGGGTAATTTAATTTAATCTTTTTAATTGGGGAATTTAATTTAATCTAATTTAATTTAAATTGGTAATTTAATCTAATCTAAACTTAATTTACATTCGTTTGGGTTCAGACCCAATTGCGCCAAATCGTCGATTAAATAAGGGTCGGGGATTTAGGTTGGGAACCCCATCCCCTCCTTTCTTTTCCCCTTTCGTACGCGTGAAACCCCAAGCTTTTTCCCCCACCCGTACCGAGGCGACGCGAGAGCCGGGATCTTGACGAGGAGAAGGAGGAGATTGATCGCCTCCCCGCAAGATCCGACGAGCGCAAAAAGGACGATCCCTCTCCTTCGCCCGGCGCCGACGGAAACAAGGTGAGCCACGCTTTCGCTTTCTTGTTTCGCTTCTTGGTTCGTTTCTTGCGTCGGTTCTTGTTTCGGGCAAGGGGAGGGAAATCCCTTGAATTGTCGGGGGGAGGTTTTCCCTTCGTCTCGTGCCGCGTGCGAGGCGATTTCGGGGACCAAACGGGAGGCCGCCGCCGCCGTGATTAAACGGGAGGCCGCCGCCGCCGTCACCGTGTTCACGGGGTCATCGCCGAAGCCGCCGTGATCGCGGGGTCGCGATCGGAGCCGAAAACGGACGCAAAAGAGGGGTTTTCTGGCCGCGGTCCACCTGCCCGGGTGCACCCGGCGCACGCCATCCCGGCCCGGGACCGCAGACCCGGCGCACAAACCTGTGCGCCAGGCCGCGCGGTCCACCGGGCCGGCGTGCACCCGGCGCACGCCCTCGCGGCCCGGGGACGCGGACCCGGCGCACGGCCCGGTGCGCCAGGCCGCGCGGTGCACGACCGGGCGTGCACCCGGCGTGCGCCACAGCTGCAGCGGGGCCGTGGACCCGGTGCGCGCCCGCACCCGTGCGCGGCCCGGCCCAATACGGCGATGGTCCACCGCGCCGCGTGCTCCCGGCCCACGCCTTTGCTGCCGCCGTCGTGGACCCGGTCCACGCATGGACCCGTACACCCACCTTCAGAAAAAGGGCCCAGGAGCTCCGTTTTTAGCCCGGTTCGCCCCGTTTTTGAGTGTTTTAAACCGTGACGACGTTTTTGACGAATGAATTTGTGTTACAGCTGTTCGGGCGCGCGGTGAGGGTTCTTCGGTCGAAATTTCCACACGTCTCTTTCTTCGTGCTTGAGGTGGGTTTTGCTTTAAGTCCTAACGCTTACTTGTGCCAATATTTAATTAAAGAGAAAAGGAGAATAAAGAAAAGGGGAAAGCATCAACTAATCATCTATGGTTTTATTGTTCGTTTGCTTTAAAGTTATATGCCATGTTTGGGTTAGAACATCAGGGGGAAGCATCAACTAATTTTCTATGGTTTTACTGTTCGTTGCTTTAAAGTTATATGCCATGTTTGGGTTAGAACATCGGGGGAAAGCATTAACTAATCATCGATAGTTTTATGGTTGCTCTACTTTATTATATATGTGGTGTTTCATATGGCTTTTACGCATGGTGAATATACATTCTGTTTCTCATGGTTCACGCACACATATATATATGTTACTTCACGGTTACTGTGCTCGAGGCTGCGACACGCGCACCCGCGGTTTGGCCACCGCAGGGGTGCGCTTTTCCGGAAAAGTGGTCTATGACCCGTGTATACCCACGAGGTGACGTAGTGGGGCCCCTTATTAGTTGTGGGTTTTGAGGCGCCGAGGTGCGAGCGGTGCGACCCGTCGGTTTAGTTGTCCGACGTGGTCGGGTTTCTGCAGGTACGGTATGGGCCGTCGGTTTAGTTGTCCGACGTGGCCGGGTATAGCAGGATACAGGTGTACAGGTTATCGTTTCCCTCTTGAGAGGGTGGTTGCTCCGGTTATCTTCACGGTTTGTTTTACTGTATTTTCCTGCTTTACTATTATTCGTCACTGACTTCCCATTTCGTGACAGGACCAGACGGGGGAGAGGTAGGCGACGGTGAGGACGGGGCAGGAGCTTCTGGGTTGCTGGGAACCCTGGACTGTATTTCTTCCTTTACCTGCATTTCACTTATTTTGTAGTTACGTGTGAGGTTCTCGATACCCTCGTGGGGTCGACGTGGATGTCGGTATTTGTTATTCTTTTATGCATTACTTTCTTTTCATCTATGTGGGCCATTTGAAAAAGAAAAAGGCAAAGCCAAAGAAAAGACTTCGAAAACCGTTTTTAAAATCTAAGTGTCGTGTGGGCACTGGTTTCAAAACCCGTGGATTTATGGATTGCGAAATGGATTTCGAAACTTGGGTGTCGTGTGGGCACCGTTTTCAAAACCCTGTGGATTTATGCCGATTTCGAAAACTCGTTTTCAAAACATAAGCGCTGGTGGGCGCTCTTTTAAATCTGTGGATTTATTCTTTTCAAACTGATTGGCCATGCGCTTGAATAATTAGAATGCTTGTTGTATGTTGTGACTGTTGTGATTGAATGGTTGTGTTTGTTTGAGAGATGTACTTAACGCTACGCCGTGCATATACAGGGGAGACTCTGTCCGTTTGCAGAGAGATCCTGTATGTGCGGCGGGTCTGGGCACGCGCCGGGGAAGAAAGGTTTTCCTTGTTATTCAAAAAAAAAAAAAAAAAAAAAAAAATGAACCGTTTCCGCTAAATCAAACCCCCGGGGCGTGACAGATTAAGATGGTATCAGAGCGAGTACATTCAATCACAACAGTTAGTGCCGACATCCGTGGGAACACCTCACTTATCTACAAGTGAATGAAATGGGCAGGGCATAGGACTGTAGAACGTGAGTGATCGGGGGGGGGGAAGTTGGAGTCTTTTCTCGAGCTAAGTGGTTCGTTGTTGTAGGTAAAGTCTGACGTTGACCCTTGTTGTGCGTGGCAGACATGGTTCGTACCAGATCGTCGGCGGGAGACGCCGAGGCAGACGCGACAACGTCGACGGCCGCGGAGAACCAGCTCCTGCGGCAGCAATTGCGGGAAATGGCTGGGCAATTGGCCACCCTCGCCGATCACGTGCGTCAGTTGACGCATCAGCAGCAGGCCGCGCCAGGGACGGCCGCCCCGGTCCCTCCGCCGGGGCCGGCAGCACCGGCCGCGGCACCACCGACAGCGCCACCGCCAGCGGCGACTGCGGGACCGGCGCCAGGGACAACTAGCCGGGTTACTCTGGAGGAGACAGTGGTCACGCCTACCCCTATCGTGGCTGCCGCCGCCACGAGTGAAGGGGGGGTTGTGATGACCGAGCGGGATCGAGTGCGGGCCAACTTGAAAGACTTTAAGAAACACGACCCGCCCACGTTCGAAGGGGACACGACTGATCCGTGGGTCGTTGAGAAATGGGTGGGGTCGATGGAGAAACTTTTTGAGACCTACTCATGGAGGATGATGAGCGGGTTCCCCTGGCAGTGCATTGCCTGGAGGGGAACGCCCGCTTGTGGTGGAAGACGGTACGCCCCGATCCTGCTAAGGGTACCGCTTTCCCGTCCTGGGCAACTTTCAAGAAGGAGCTGTTCGAGGCCTTCTTCACCAACAGTGTCAAGAAGAAGTTGGAAGATGACCTAAACCATATCCAGCAAGGAAACCGGACGGTCATGGAGTACCAACGGGAGTTCGTTCGCCTAGCAAACTGCGTCCCGTTCGTTATAAGGGACGAGGCTCACAAGGCGCAGCTCTTTGTGGATGGTTTGCGGAGCAATATCTTCGAGGTGGTGCAAGCGGCCGACCTGCACACCTTCCAGAAAGTGGTCGACAGGGCCACAACGGTGGAGCGGGGCTTTGCGGTCACCCGCGCCAGAAGGGAGAACTCGGCGCGACTGGAGGACAGGAAGCGGCAACAGCAGAACCCGGGAGGAGGCTCTTGGAGTGGGAGCGGAGCCCCCAAACGGTGGAAACCACAGGCGGGGCACGAGGTGCGCCGGCAGGAGGGCCGAGGCCGGGAAATAGGCCTTGTGTTATCTGCGGGGGAGGGCACATGGCGGGGGAGTGCCCCCAAAGAGGCGACCACTGTTTCAGGTGCGGCAAGCGGGGGCACTTCCGCCGCAACTGTCCCTTAGGCGGGGGATCTGCACCCTCGGGAGCTTATACGCCCGCGCCACAGCTCTCAGGGCGGGGGAAAGCTCCTATGGCGTCGACTTCCAGACCCCCCGCACCACGGCGTGAGGAGGACCGGCAGCCACAACCAGGCGGGAGGGTTTTCTCAATGACCAGCCAAGGGACTAACCCACCGGAGGACGCTCTTGCAGGTACTACTTCCGTTTCGAATTCCCGTGCTAGAACTCTTTTCGATACCGGAGCAACACACTCGTTCATTTCTCGTGATTTCGTTTTCATGCATAACCTCGAGGAAACACCCCTCCAAGTCTTCTTGACGGTGCAAACGGCGGGAGGGACTTTGGAGGCGGTCAGCTTTGTGGCCGCCTGCCCGATTATGTTAGGGCGGTTGGCTTGCCCTTGGGACTTGGCGGTGATCCCCTTGAAGGAGTACGACGTGGTGTTGGGCATGAACTGGCTCACAAGGTACCAGGCACTCATTGATTGCGACAAGCGACAACTGCGGCTACAAGAACCGGCTTCCCCGAACATGTGTACATAATGGGCAAGAGCATCTCCTTCCCGGCGATTATTTCAGCGGCGCGGGCCAGAAGACTGGTTGAGGGGGGGTGCGTGGCCTATCTAGCATCGGTGGATTTGGCTACTCGACCCCCGACGACACCTGCAGATATCCCAGTGGTGAGGGACTACCCTGACGTTTTCCCCGCGGAGTTGCCGGGGATGCCTCCGGAGAGGGAGGTGGAGTTCCCTATTGAGCTACTACCAGGCACGCAGCCTATTACGAAGGCCCCTTACCGAATGGCCTTCGCGGAGCTAAAGGAGCTTAAGGCACAACTGGAAGATCTCTTGGACAAAGGGTTCATCAGACCGAGTGTGTCACCCTGGGGCGCACCGGTACTCTTTGTGCGGAAGAAAGATGGAAGCCTGCGTCTCTGCATTGACTACAGAGGGATAAACAAAGTCACGGTGAAGAATAAGTACCCCCTGCCCAGAATCGACGACCTCTTCGACCAGTTACGGGGAGCGACGGTCTTCTCCAAAATTGACCTGCAATCGGGCTACCACCAACTCCGAGTTCGAAACGCAGATATCCCCAAGACCGCCTTTCGGACTCGGTACGGCCACTACGAGTTTACGGTGATGCCGTTCGGGCTTACGAACGCCCCCGCAGTCTTCATGGACATGATGAACCGGATCTTTAGACCCTTCTTGGATCGGTTCGTGGTGGTCTTCATCGACGACATTTTGATCTACTCCACTACCGACGAGGAGCACGAGGACCATCTGCGAACGATCCTGCAAACCCTCAGAGAGCAGAAGCTGTTCGCTAAACTCAAGAAGTGTGAGTTCTGGCTGCGCGAAGTCGGTTTTCTGGGACATGTGATCTCGGCACAGGGAATCGCCGTGGATCCCAAGAAGGTAGAAGCAGTGGTGGACTGGCAGCCGCCGACGTCGGTGACAGAGGTCCGTAGTTTCCTAGGACTGGCGGGATATTACAGGCGCTTCGTTGAGGGTTTCGCGAAGATTGCTACCCCTTTAAATCGCTTGACCAGAAAGGGGGAAAAGTTCATATGGACGGCCAAGTGCCAGGAGAGTTTTGAGGAACTCAAGAAGAGATTAACTAGGGCACCAATACTTGTACTGCCGACACCCGGAGAGGATTATGAAGTGTACTGCGACGCATCAAGGATCGGTCTTGGGGGTGTTCTGATGCAACAGGGGAAGGTGATCGCCTACGCGTCCAGGCAGCTGAAGGACTACGAAAAGAACTACCCGATACACGACTTGGAATTGGCCGCTGTAGTCTTCGTTTTGAAACTGTGGAGGCATTATCTCTTCGGAGTCCACTGCAACGTTTTCTCAGATCATCAAAGTCTTAAGTACATCTTTACCCAAAAGGAATTAAACTTGCGGCAGAGGCGGTGGCTCGAGTTGTTGAAGGATTACGACCTTACGATTCAATATCACCCCGGGAAGGCAAACGTGGTAGCAGACGCACTGAGCAGAAAAGGGGCATCGGAGAGCGCGCCGACGAAACAGGACCACCTGATCGCGGAGTTCGCCGAATGCAGTTGGAGGTGGTGCCAGCAGGCACGGTTACGCGACTTCTAACCTTGGTGGTCAAGCCGACGTTATTTGAGAAGATTCGGGAGGGACAGCAGACCGACCCACACATACAGCGCGTACGAGACAAGATTCCCCTGGGCCAAGAGAGCGATTTTGCGGTGGAAGACGACGGCACCTTACGGTTCCGCGGACGGATCTGCGTGCCGGATTCATCAGAGTTGAAAGAAGAGATCTTAGCGGAGGCACACCGAGCCCCTTATGCGGCACACCCGGGGGGCACGAAGATGTACAGAGATCTCAAACAGACCTTCTGGTGGCCTAAGTTGAAAGAAGACGTAACGCGACACGTGGCTCACTGCCTAGTATGCCAACAGATAAAGGCCGAGCATCAGCGACCAGCAGGGAAGCTACAGCCCTTACCGGTACCAGAGTGGAAATGGGACCAGATCACCATGGATTTTGTCACTGGATTCCCACGTTCACAACAGGGCCACGACGCGATCTGGGTCGTAGTCGACCGGTTAACCAAGT
This sequence comes from Tillandsia fasciculata, assembly GCA_029168755.2. Lineage (NCBI taxonomy): Eukaryota > Viridiplantae > Streptophyta > Magnoliopsida > Poales > Bromeliaceae > Tillandsia > Tillandsia fasciculata. The sequence goes on from JAQOTM010000198.1 coordinate 225,066, forward strand.
CAGCACACTTCCTGCCGATTCATACAACTTGGACCCGCGAACGGTTAGCTCAAGTCTACATCAGCGAGATCGTGAGACTACATGGGGTACCGGCATCGATCACCTCGGACAGAGACACGCGTTTTGTCTCGAAGTTTTGGCAAAGTCTTCAGCGGGCCATGGGGACCAGACTACAGTTCAGCACAGCCTTCCACCCTCAGACGGACGGACAGTCGGAGCGCACGATACAAACCCTTGAAGACCTGCTTCGCGCCTGTGTGCTCGATTGGGGGATCGGTTGGTCACGCTACCTACCCCTCGTGGAATTTGCCTACAACAACAGCTACCAGGCCAGCATTCAGATGGCACCCTACGAAGCCTTATACGGAAGACGCTGCCGATCCCCGATTTGTTGGGACGACTTGGGGGAACGGAAACTCTTGGGACCCGATTAGTGGAGGAAACTGAAGAGAAAGTGCGCCTTATCAGACAGCGCCTGCTGACCGCCCAGAGTCGACAGAAGAGCTACGCAGACCAGAGGCGCCGTGACTTGGAATTTCAAGTGGGGGAACACGTGTTTTTGCGGGTCTCGCCATCCAGAGGAATTAAGCGTTTCGGACTAAAAGGCAAGCTGAGCCCACGGTTTGTGGGGCCATTCGAGATCCTAGAGCGAATTGGCCCAGTAGCTTACCGCCTCGCCCTACCACCAAACCTCGACCGAGTTCACGACGTGTTCCACGTCTCGATGCTTCGAAAATATCTCCCCGACCCGTCACACGTTCTGGACGCCTCAGCACTCGAACTTAAGGAGGACCTAAGCTTCGAAGAAACCCCGGTGAGAATCCTGGCAAGGGAAAACAAATCACTGCGAAACAGAACAATCCCCTACGTGAAGGTACTATGGAACAACCATGAGGAGCAGGAAGCAACTTGGGAACTGGAGTCCAAGATGAGGGAGTGCTACCCCGACCTTTTCACTCCCACCCGGGCTTGAGTTTCGAGGACGAAACTCATTTTTAGAGGTGAGTGGTGTAATAACCGCGGGTTTATTTTCCCTTTTTGGTCTGACCTGTGAATTTATTTCGAACCGCTCTTCGGCTAAGGGGTCCGGGGTACAACTTTTCTCGCGTTGTTTTGGGCAGGCCGTCGGGGCTCGCGGGTATTTTTAGAGAATAAAGCCCGCAAAACGAAGACCGGCGGCGCGATCGGATCTGATTTCCGACCCCGGAATCTCCCGGAATAAATTTCGGAAGTTTGTAGCAGCTCGGGTGTTCAGCACGTCTTATTAGAGGTAAACCAGACCCGGGTAATTTAATTTAATCTTTTTAATTGGGGAATTTAATTTAATCTAATTTAATTTAAATTGGTAATTTAATCTAATCTAAACTTAATTTACATTCGTTTGGGTTCAGACCCAATTGCGCCAAATCGTCGATTAAATAAGGGTCGGGGATTTAGGTTGGGAACCCCATCCCCTCCTTTCTTTTCCCCTTTCGTACGCGTGAAACCCCAAGCTTTTTCCCCCACCCGTACCGAGGCGACGCGAGAGCCGGGATCTGTTACGGAATTTGAGTTGGCGTATTTCGTGAATGTATTAAGTCTTGAAGATTGAAGATGAAGAAACTTTGGATCATATACCTCAATCTCAAGAAAGAAGAATTCAAAAGGATCAGGTACGTTTAACTAAATAATTTTGATGATCTGAATACTTCTTATAGTGTAGAAACACCTGGAAGAGGTTTTAACTGCTTATTCATCAAAAACTGGACATGGGACATGTTCAGGATCCGGATCGTGGACTTTCAATCCGGATCCCGAAGGGTGTTCGTTCATACATTGCTGCAATCCGGATCACAGCTTGTACAATCCGGATCCCGAATGGGATGTTTTGTGAAAATGTATGAACGATCCGGATCGTGGATTATGATCCGGATCCCGAACAGGTGATTTTCTGGAAACTGCATTCTGTGCGTCTGCGATCCGGATCGTGGCTTATCCAATCCGGATCGCCGTCGGTAAAACTTTCCAGAAAAGTTTGTTTTTGATCCGAATATTCTTCCTAGGGTTTCTAACCTATAAATAGACCCTATGGTCATTTTTTTAGGGCAATCCAAATAGAGCCGTCATTTTCAAATATCATTTTATACGGCCTTAGATCCACATATAGAGAAGAAAGGAAATCAATAGATCTATTCTATGTTTCTTCATCTATATTGATTAGTTTGATTCTAGGTTTTCATACTCACATTTTGAGTAGAATCAAATAATGAATACTTAGATGGTATTTCCGATCTACTCTTGATCTAAGTATTCGGCGGATCATCACCACCCAAACAAACAACGATTTACCCCAAATCGGCGCGTGGACTCGCGTGGCCTTGTGGATTCAAGGTGCAACCGCTCTCGTGGATTCGGAGCGAGGTGCGTTCGTGGATTCGAAGCGTGCCATTGGGTGAAGACCGTGGATTCGGTTGGACGTCGTGGACTCGACGTTGGACGCTGTGGATTCAGCGTTGGGCGCGGATCGTGGATTCGAGAAGCGTCGTGGAGCGAGCGGAGAAGATCTACTAGGAGCGTATGGTAAAAGGTTGAGTCGTCTGTGAGTACGTTATATCACCTTGTACGTGTGTTAATTCTAGTGGATTTCGCCGTGTTATCGGTCCCGTGGTTTTTTACTCCGGTTTGGAGTTTTTCCACGTAAAAATCTTGCGTGTTCTTTTATTTTTCCGCATTGGGTTTTATCGCACAATGATTTTTTGAGTGTTTATTGTTTACACCTATTCACCCCCCTCTAGGTGTTTTTTCCCCTATTTAGATCCTTATTAACCTAAACCCAACAAGTGGTATCAGAGAGGGAATAGGGTTGTAAACAATGGTTGAAGGTGGAAACATCAATCGACCCCCTTTCTTTGATGGAACTAATTATGCGTACTGGAAAGTACGGATGAAAGCTTTCTTAATTTCCATCGACGAAAGGGTGTGGCAATCAATTGAATTAGGATGGTCTAATCCAACTGAAATTTTAGATGATGTTCGCACCTTAAAACCTAGGTCGAAATGGACCAAGGAAGAGATAGACTTATCTTCTTACAATGGCAAAGGGATTAATGCTCTATTTAATGCTTTGTCACAAACTGAGTTCTCTCGCGTCTCGGCATGTGAGACTGCGAAAGAAATCTGGAATGTTCTGCAAGTTACGCATGAGGGAACTAACTTAGTGAAGATTCAGAAACTGCAAAAATCTTCTGTGTTCTTTTATTTTTCCGCATTGGGTTTTATCGCACAATGATTTTTTGAGTGTTTATTGTTTACACCTATTCACCCCCCCTCTAGGTGTTTTTTCCCCTATTAGATCCTTATTAACCTAAACCCAACAGGATCTTGACGAGGAGAAGGAGGAGATTGATCGCCTCCCCGCAAGATCCGACGAGCGCAAAAAGGACGATCCCTGTCCTTCGCCCGGCGCCGACGGAAACAAGGTGAGCCACGCTTTCGCTTTCTTGTTTCGCTTCTTGGTTCGTTTCTTGCGTCGGTTCTTGTTTCGGGCAAGGGGAGGGAAATCCCTTGAATTGTCGGGGGGAGGTTTTCCCTTCGTCTCGTGCCTCGTGCGAGGCGATTTCGGGGACCAAACGGGAGGCCGCCGCCGCCGTCACCGTGTTCACGGGGTCATCGCCGAAGCCGCCGTGATCGCGGGGTCGCGATCGGAGCCGAAAACGGACGCAAAAGAGGGGTTTTCTGGCCGCGGTCCACCTGCCCGGGTGCACCCGGCGCACGCCATCCCGGCCCGGGACCGCAGACCCGGCGCACAAACCTGTGCGCCAGGCCGCGCGGTCCACCAGGCCGGCGTGCACCCGGCGCACGCCCTCGCGGCCCGGGGACGCGGACCCGGCGCACGGCCCGGTGCGCCAGGCCGCGCGGTGCACGACCGGGCGTGCACCCGGCGTGCGCCACAGCTGCAGCGGGGCCGTGGACCCGGTGCGCGCCCGCACCCGTGCGCGGCCCGGCCCAATACGGCGATGGTCCACCGCGCCGCGTGCTCCCGACCCACGCCTTTGCTGCCGCCGTCGTGGACCCGGTCCACGCATGGACCCGTACACCCACCTTCAGAAAAATGGCCCAGGAGCTCCGTTTTTAGCCCGGTTCGCCCCGTTTTTGAGTGTTTTAAAACCGTGACGACATTTTTGACGAATGAATTTGTGTTACAGCTGTTCGGGGCGCGCGGTGAGGGTTCTTCGGTCGAAATTTCCACACGTCTCTTTCTTCGTGCTTGAGGTGGGTTTTGCTTTAAGTCCTAACGCTTACTTGTGCCAATATTTAAATTAAAGAGAAAAGGAGAATAAAGAAAAGGGGAAAGCATCAACTAATCATCTATGGTTTTATTGTTCGTTTGCTTTAAAGTTATATGCCATGTTTGGGTTAGAACATCAGGGGGAAGCATCAACTAATTTTCTATGGTTTTACTGTTCGTTGCTTTAAAGTTATATGCCATGTTTGGGTTAGAACATCGGGGGAAAGCATTAACTAATCATCGATAGTTTTATGGTTGCTCTACTTTATTATATATGTGGTGTTTCATATGGCTTTTACGCATGGTGAATATACATTCTGTTTCTCATGGTTCACGCACACATATATATATGTTACTTCACGGTTACTGTGCTCGAGGCTGCGACACGCGCACCCGCGGTTTGGCCACCGCAGGGGTGCGCTTTTCCGGAAAAGTGGTCTATGACCCGTGTATACCCACGAGGTGACGTAGTGGGGCCCCTTATTAGTTGTGGGGTTTTGAGGCGCCGAGGTGCGAGCGGTGCGACCCGTCGGTTTAGTTGTCCGACGTGGTCGGGTTTCTGCAGGTACGGTATGGGCCGTCGGTTTAGTTGTCCGACGTGGCCGGGTATAGCAGGATACAGGTGTACAGGTTATCGTTTCCCTCTTGAGAGGGTGGTTGCTCCGGTTATCTTCACGGTTTGTTTTACTGTATTTTCCTGCTTTACTATTATTCGTCACTGACTTCCCATTTCGTGACAGGGACCAGACGGGGGAAGAGGTAGGCGACGGTGAGGACGGGGCAGGAGCTTCTGGGTTGCTGGGAACCCTGGACTGTATTTCTTCCTTTATTCCTGCATTTCACTTATTTTGTAGTTACGTGTGAGGTTCTCGATACCCTCGTGGGGTCGACGTGGATGTCGGTATTTGGTTATTCTTTTATGCATTACTTTCCTTTTCATCTATGTGGGCCATTTGAAAAAAAGAAAAAAGGCAAAGCCAAAGAAAAGACTTCGAAAATTATTTTTAAAAATCTAAGTGTCGTGTGGGCACTGGTTTCAAAACCCCGTGGATTTATGGATTGCGAAATGGATTTCGAAACTTGGGTGTCGAGTGGGCACCGTTTTCAAAACCCTGTGGATTTATGCCGATTTCGAAAACTCGTTTTCCCAAAACACAAGCGCTGAGTGGGCGCTCTTTTAAATCGATGGATTTATTCTTTTCAAACTGATTGGCCATGCGCTTGAATAATTAGAATGCTTGTTGTATGCTTGTGACCGTTGTGATTGAATGGTTGTGTTTGTTTGAGAGATGTACTTAACGCTACGCCGTGCACATACAGGGGAGACTCTGTCCGTTTGCAGAGAGATCCTGTATGTGCGGCGGGTCTGGGCACGCGCCGGGGAAGAAAGGTTTTCCTTGTTATTCAAAAAAAAAAAAAAAAAAAAAAAAAAAATGAACCGTTTCCGCTAAATCAAACCCCCGGGGCGTGACAGGCCATGATCAAAATATGAAAGTTGTTACAAACACTGCCCTGAGCTTGACGCTCACTTCAGATCCAATTTTGGCTGTGTGGATTGATGTGTGGAGCAATATTGTCGTGTTAGTGAGCGAGGGACTTGGATCTTTTGATCCAGCAATTGTGGGCTGCAAATAGGGCAAGCCCCTGTGTTCCTGAGGTACCCTGAGCATGATGATCAAGTTAGTTTGCAGTAGGCACTTATAAAATGCAGAGTTATAGTGTATTCAACCTCTAAGTGTAATGTTTGGCCCAGGTTTGGTTTTGGGGCTGTTTGCGAAGCCGCGACAGTGTACTCCTGGCTAATTTGGGGTCACTGGACGCGATGCTAGCATCGGATTTAGGTTTTTAGCAGCCGGAGAAACAAAAATGCTATTTGGCTATGTTAGAAAGGAAAATCATGGCCCGAAGTTTTCCTCGGGTCTCGTGCTGCTCCCAAATGATTAGCACGAGCTTCGTCTTGTCGTAACGGACACGCTGAAACTTACGGCGCTGTCTTTGGATTCCTGGTTTGGAAGAACGGGTCAAAACAGTGTTCAAATTGGTGTATTTATGCGATTTTAAGGAAAATTATGGATTAAGTTGCAAATGTAACTTGCTGGCTGTCTTTAGACAGTATTTACGCACCCTCTAAGCTTTTTGTTAATGTTCCGTGGACTCTCGTTGAGCAGAAAACGGATATCGCCCCGTAAATCGACGAAATCGTCGGTTTAACGGCTTTCGGCGCGAGTTTCGCGTACTTCGATGTGAAAGAACAGTTTATAGATGTTGTTATCTGTCCTTGATTAGTATTCATGATGCAGGTCCTTGCAGTCTGACTCCGGCCCATGAGCCTTCTGTTGGAGTCGTTGGACCGGCCTACATTGAGGTGGGTTACTTTCGATCCGGGCTTTAGCTTTTTGGCCCTCTGGTTGCTTTAATCCAGTCGGACACCTGTTTTTGGATTAGCCTATTGATTTGATCCATATGACCCATGATGACTTCATCTATATATCACATGATTTCTCCGATAGACATTGATTCCTCTGGATTTGTCATATACACCTGTGCTTGACATTATCTGTTTACGATTAGTTCCGATGACTGGATCTATATGCTAGATGATTATTTCTGATAGACCTTGATCTACATGAGACACACCATATATATCTGTTCATCAGCTCTTATATTTCAGTACATAGATCTGCATGATTAGATGATACTTGTTGATACTTGTCACTTGAGATACTGATTTACATCCCGATATGCATGATTGATTGATCCTGATCGATAGATGTTGACTGATGATTCCCTGTTGGGATCTCGGCATGTTGCCGACTACCCGGTCACTAGACCGTGAGCTTGAGCATTTGCATGATTGATCGCCCGCACTGCTGTACTTCACGAACATGGCCGGGGTCGCTCCCCGTGGAGCTTGTTCTTTACCGGTAAAGTGGTCTGGTGTACGACCCGTGACTCCCAGGTTAGTGCCAAAGGGTGCCGGAGTGTTGACTCCCAGGTTAGTGCCCGAGGGCGCCGGAGTATGTCAGCCAGATTGGTGCCAGGTTCGGCGAGGTATCCCTAAGGTCTTGTTGACCAATATGGTGGCTTTTGATTGGGTGTTTGGTAGTTTCCTTATTGATGCATATGTTGCCTGTTTAGCCTGCTCTTATTAACCTATGTTGCTTCCAGATTGTATAAGATTGCTTTTATTTTCAGCTTCAAAATATATCAGCATGCCTTTATAGTTCAGTACTCATTATGTGCAGTCACTTGATTATGCTTCATGCCAGTTTGTTTCACATACCAGCTTATGATTGATTACCAGCCTAGTTAGCTTATCTGTGGATTTTGATTATTAGTGGACATTTATGTTTTCCAGCTTTTCCTATTGACTCTTACTATCCGCAGATTTTAGTACCCAGTAGGTACGATTAGCTATTTCTCGGCTCGTCGTGCCCACTGGGATACATGTACAGTGTATCTCACACCCCCTGGGTGACCATTTTTCTGTGACGCCCCACTTCCCAGGGGGTCACCCATCCTAGAACTACTCTAGCTCTAGCACGCTTAACTCTCATGTTCCTCTTGGATCTTGCTACCATCCAAAATGCTATAGCCGGGTTAGAGATTTAGTCCTATTATATCATTTATATAGAGGACTAATCCAAATTCCGGGGGTGTCACATTCTTCCCCCCTTTAAGCCCTGACGTCCACGTCAGGCTCAAGCACACTCACAAGCACCAGGCGATGTGAGACTCGTCTCGCTAGCCTTAGCCGACCTTGTGGGGAGCTGCACTCCACCCACAACGGTCATTAGCCGGGGAGCCTCGCTCTACCCGCTATATAACCCTGGCTCAGCCGAGACTAATCTCACATTTCCGGCTGGTGAATGGCTCTGATACCAACTGTGACGCCCCACTTCCCAGGGGGTCACCCATCCTAGAACTACTCTAGCTCTAGCACGCTTAACTCTCATGTTCCTCTTGGATCTTGCTACCATCCAAAATGCTATAGCCGGGTTAGAGATTTAGTCCTATTATATCATTTATATAGAGGACTAATCCAAATTCCGGGGGTGTCACATTTTCAGGTCGCTTGGGTGATGGGATGTCGGGACACGTTGGTGAGACGATTGCGATAGTATCGACCCCTATGTAGTCAGTATATTTTATTTTCTGCATTTTAGTTTAATTATTATAAATTGACTAGTTTTGCATGCGTAGTTTAGACTACTCTGGTATTGACTGATTATGGTTAGCCGTGCATGTATAGGAAAGGCTCTGTCCAGTTGGGCAGGGAATTTACTATACATGTGGCGGTCTGTTACGCCCGGTTTGTGAACTCTGATTTATAAAAAAAAAAAAATTTTTAGCCTGCTTTTCAAAACTCGGGGCGTGACATCCCAGCTCACCAAAATAAATACAACCTGCTGGCAAAAGCCAGTCCCAAAGTGAAAGTACAATCGTATGAGGAAACACGAGTACACCAACAGTCCAGCTAACACGCTCATTCTGCCTCGAAGTCTATCTACTCAGCCGTCCTCTCTCCTCGACCCGCCGCTGAAAACCCAGCAGCACCCGTAGAAGACACTGCAAAACAAGGGAGAAGAAAAAGAGGAAAGAAGAATGGGGGTGAGACTACCAGTAAACCAGTAGCCTCCCCTAGTGGGTAAAACCTCAAACTCTGACACACCCACTAGGTCTACCAGTGGCAAAAAGGAAAGAAGTGCGGTAAGCAATGATGACTGCTGAAAACAGGAAACTACCACTACTATGCCTCTAATATGCCAAGCTAAAAGAATAGCTAAAAGTATGCATCAGAATATAAATGCCTGCCTTCCCAGACCCAATCGATACACCAGTAAGCACTGGTACTGCCTGCTTTGCCTGCCAAATCGGGTATGCCAGCCTACGCATAACACCGATAGGGGATGAGAGTCTCAAGGACTCGAAGCCTGTAAATCGCACACTCCGGAGTGGCACTCGAGGGGAGCGACCCACACGAGTATAATGCCTCAGTAACAAGTATCATAGATCAGCAGGACTGGATCATGACTCTGATCAAAGTGGGAAAACCCATCCACTAAAGGGAGACCCGATCTCAACCTGATGCAAGATAAACAAATAGTGGGAAACCCCATCCACTAGAGACCTGATACCCAATCTGATGCATAAGCAACCTCCGGTCAACCGCCCAAGGTCCGCGGTTGCCGCAATACCCTGCCATCAAGCCTGCCTGTCCCAAAACCCAAGATCCACAATCGGGTAGAACAATCGATATCCGGTCAACCGCCTACTGTCCGCGGTTGCCGCAATAACCCCCAAGTCCGACATCAAGTACACCCTGTCTCCGACCCCAAGGTCCCGGCTACACTATCCCAAACCCCCGCTCGAACCCGAGCAACATGACTCGAAAGTCTAAATAAGAAGGAGAAAGAAAGCAATCATGGTTTCTCCTAAGTCAAATCCCAATATGATAGTGTAGCAATAAAAGATGGCCTATCTAGATGTCCATACAAGCATGCAAGTGTTCTCAAGGAAATATAATTCAAGGCATTGATCATTACCAGTATCCACCTACGAGACATCGTCTACCCTCAAGTAGTACCATCAACCGGATAATCAAATAGTCCAACATAAATATTCCATTCCACATGCAAGGTTAACCGCTATCAAAGCAACCCTATTCCCACACCGGCATGCATAAACCCAACCCCAATCATGGTTAATCAAGATGTCCAATAAAGGGGATCACTCTAATATTCCTAGTGAGCATGTCAAAATAGAGGCAAGAAACAACCACCCACCTCGAGCGCTAAATCCTGATCCCAACAGCGAAGTCCGCGCCCGGTCTCAACGATCACCACGGTACTGCACAAAATACCCCAAAAGAACAAGCACAATTAACATACAATGCTCACACCGAAATCTGTCCCAAATACAATCGGTCCACAGTTTTGCCTTTTTCACCTGCAAGATCTGCTCGAGAAATTCCAGGAAATATGCCGTCACGATCCTCGCGACGAACCGGTCGAAACGAGTACCTGCACGTTCCCACATGAGGTTTCTACGCTGAGATCCAAAATCGACAAGAGAACCACCCCGAAACAAACCAATCACAAAAACTGAATCGCAAAGTTCTGTAAACAGGGACTTTTCACCTTCTGGGAAAATTCAGGAAATTCCAAGAAAATTTGGGGAGATTCCTCGTGATGTTTAGATGCAAAACGCCTCTTGAATCACCCCAATCCGATGCCTGTGCGCGAAGATATCGCCGAAAGATCGAACCGCTGTCCAAAACTCGATTACAGCAAATGGTGTCACAGTAAATTAAGAAAAACTCCTCGAAAAGCGCAAAACCAAGGGGAAGTAGGAAATACCAAGATTAAAGCTCTGTCAGTCGCCGTTCCAATGGCGCAAGAATCGCCGAAAAATGTGATCGGGGTAGGCCGGGAGAGCTCTCGCATCGAAACGCGACGAAGGGGTACACCGATGAAGGAACATCGCGCCGCGCCGGAGAAAATGGAAATCTCATAATTCGTGCCGCCAAAAAATCCAAAACTTCACAGGAGAGTTCCTCTCTTCTTGGAGAAGATTTCATCTTCTCATACCTCAGGAAGATGAGGCCTCGAAAATGGTGAAAATGCTCTCCCAAGTCTTCTCGGATGCAAACAAGGAGCCAAACCAGAAAAACAATTCGGGAAATTACCTCTGTGTCCCGCCGAACAGGAAACACCAAAATCCGCCAATCACAGCCTGCCACGTGGCCGCCGAACACCAAACAGCAAAACTAGCCACTGAGGTCGCGCCACGTGGCGCCGACCGTGCCTGCCTGCGCGCCCAGACGCGCCAGCTGCCCTTCTGCCCGCACAGTTGACCAACCAATGGGGAGGCGCCACGTGTTTACTCTCTGCCTGGTGAACCCGGTGTACGAAACCTTGTGGACCTAACCAATAACAAATTGCCACGTGTCCAAGCCCGGCGCACCATACACCTGCGCTACTCCGTAGACCGCGAGCAGTGGACCATCCAATGGGAATCCGCCAAGTGTCCACACCGGTCCACCGTACACCACCACCCTACTCCGTGCTCCCAGACCACAACACCGACCTAATAGAAATCTGCCACGTGTCCCCCTTCCCGGTGCACGCCTGCCGCGTGGACCGCGCACCTGCCTGCGCGCTACGCGGCTGCCCGCGCCCTGCCCGCGCCCGCGCCGCCTGCCCGCCGCCTGCCCGAGGCCGCGCCGCCGTCCTCCGCCGCTGCCCGCCGCCGCCGATGCCGCCGGCCATTGCCGGAGTTACTGTTCCGGCCGGTGAACAGTAAAAACACTGTAGCAACTCTGAAAAATAAGTGTAAATAGCCCATTTTGACCGTTTTCGCACGCTGAATCCGAATTTGATGTCCGTTTTGCCAAATTCCAACTCTAAAAATTGCCGAAGGCACCCGGAAAGGTGTTCTTAGCCGAAATTTCGCGCGGAGCCCAATTTTAATATCCGTTTCGCGCGAAACCACCTCTAAACATCCAACGGTGTCAACCGATCACCCACGTGATCCATTTAAGTCCGTAGTCCAACACTGGTGTCCAATCACGCCCCAAACACCTCCAACACACCGCGTAGGCCTCCAATAGCCACCCCAACGCACAGCAACAGCTCTGCGGAGATCTAGGTCATCACATCCTCCCCCACTAAAAGAAAGTTTCGTCCTCGAAACTAAAGTCGTTCCTCAATACGAAATCTCAACCAGATAGAGGGGGTAAATATCCAATCGTCCACCACTCAAGCTCCCAAGGCTGACAAATACCTCCTCCAGGGACGCGATGCAATCCTCGGGTCTCTAACTGGAACAAAATAAAGGTGGGCACTCGAGGAATCCGCACCACCTCAACCAAGTACAGCTGGGCTAACCGCTCGAGCTACCAAGTAGTCCGCATCGGTACAAGCATCCGCTCCCCCCAGGGCCTCAGATAATCCAACCACAAGTCCATCGGCACACAAGCTCGATCCAAGTACCTCTGTACTCCCGAGGTATCCATTATAAGTCCCCCCAACTGATCACGTAGACTCTGATCTCTCGTCCAGAAATCGTCGGGGTATAGAAACAATTCCCCCAACTCTCCGGCATCAGCACACAGCCATAAGCAGTCAAGAGAACCAGATTTCAAATCAATCTTCGAGAAGATCTAGTACCCTTGCAGCTGGTAAATCCAATCCTCCAGGCTCGAAAAAGGGTACTTGCTCCAGACGATCACTTCATCAAATTCCCGGGGATCCACACCAAACCGAAGTGAACCAGTCTTCCACATCTCGAATAGCACCAGTGCCCCCAAGGGCGACACACTTGGCCTGACAAAATTCCCAAAACATCGAATCCTGGAGTTGTGTCCTCAACTCCCAAACTAGTGGCATGCTAGACAACTCCGATAGGAGAACAGCTGGAAACTCGCAACCAAAGGGAGTATCCCCGAGTCCCGGTGCCGCCGCAGGTCCCTCAACCACACCAGCCAAAAAGGCCACTCATCCACGGCGAAACATCCGCCTCGCTCACAAAGTCAAAACCAAAGAGGCGAAGATAACTCTCAAGCAACCCAGGTACACCAACACCTCCGGGCCTGGCTCCCCAAGAAACCGTTCTCGCGGCATAATCAGCCGCCGCGAAAGAAAAACCGAACCAGTCAGCCCAGCGGGTACCACAACAACATCCGGCAGCTGAGTCAGGACCCTCAGGTCTACCGGCAAAATTCAGGACTCAAGCTGCACCGGGCAGGACCAACAACTCTCCCCCACGTGCCACAGATCGGGAATATGACCTCCCGAACACCAGGTAACCGTCCTACCCCCAACCCAAGCAATGAAGCAAAAGCACTACCCACCGAGGAGGGAAATCCTCTCGTATCAAAAGATACGAACCCAAGAGCCCGGAACAACTCAAACCTACCACCACACTGACCGCTGGAACCCATGTGCTCTGACGGTCTCAAAATCCACTATCCTGAAAAAGAAATCAGGAATGCCTCATCCGACTCACTCTTTCAATGCAATCCCACAGCTTCCCCGCTGTCAACTGTCTGCCCTTCCTCGGTGCCCCAGCACTAAACGTCGGCACAGAGGGGCTACTCACTAGTCCGACAACTGTGCCACTGCTCCGACAACTGCGCCACTGCACTGATCCGACAGCTGTGTCACTGCTCCAACAACTGCACCACTGTGCTGATCCGACAACTGTGTCACCGCACTGCTCCGACAGCTGTGTCACTGCTCCGACAACTGCGCCACTGTGCTGATCCGACAACTGTGTCACCGCACTCCTCCGACAGCTGTGTCACTGCTCCGACAACTGCGCCACTGTGCTGATCCGACAACTGTGTCACCGCGCTGCTCCGACAGCTGTGTCACTGCTCCGACAACTGTGCCACTGTGCTGATCCGACAACTGTGTCACCGCACTGCTGATCTGCCTCCAACACTCCTACCCTTCGGGTCCGGAGCTCTCAGACTCCAATCTGGGTATCCGGCCCGAAACAACCAGCTCAGACCCAACTGCCGCACCAAGGTGCACTCGGGTCAGAGCCCCAACGTCGGGGAGACACCGCTCACCACGACAAAACCGCAAATCAGCACACCCCAACACTCGACCCAATCTAGCGAAAGTCAAAGGCATCCCCCTATTTTTGTAACTTTATGTTGTCTGCAGCCAACATAACTGTCCCACAAAAATAGGGTATGTCGATCCCTCTTCACTCACTGGAAGAGTCAAAATCAAATCACCGACTTTCGCCAAAAGTGTCACGCCCCGGGGTCGAAACTGCGACCCGGGCTCGCCAACAGATCCGCCATCTGTACGGAAACTGCCGTACAGACGAAGCGTCTACCCTGCAAAAGATCTAAAGCTACACATGTATCAGAGCTGAAAATAAAACTAGTAGCTAACAAAAATAAACCTCTGACAGCTGAAATAAATGAGGCTCCACTAATACATGATCCTCAAAACAGGTACCTAGAATGAAATATAAAATACAAGCCTCACCCTCTCAGTACAAAAGTGGAATCATAAAAAAAGACATCGGGTACATCTACCTCTGACTCTCAAATGCTGGTAAGGAACTACTGGTCACGTCCTCACCTCGATCAGCTGTCTCCGCGTGCGCTAAGCCGGAACAGCAGCCTCAGAAAACCTGTCACCGCAGCGGGTGTGAGATCTACTGCAGAAGGCAGATCTCAGTGGGTACCGTCCCAATATCCACGGTATGCCCACTAAGACTACTGGAGGCAAAACAGATGGGTATGCAGATAGATAGATAGATAGATAGATGGATAAAAGAAAAGTAGGAAAGAAACAACATCTAATAAGCGACAACAATATGTAGAAAGAAATCTACTCTGATCCTGCTATGCATACACTAACACTGCTAATAATATGCCTCAAGTGCCATGCTCAAAGGAAAACTCATCAATGAACATGCTATGCCATCACTCTCTCAATGTCACCCAATCTCAATGACTGCCTCATAGGGTCCAGTCAAGCCTGCGCCAAACCTACTGCCACCTCATCCCCACTGGGACGGGACTTACGTAGGGCATCCCACACGGACTATCACAAGCGAACTCTAGTGTATCAACTAGTCGCATCATCGCAGCCTCGTCAGGCTCGGTATCATCACACACACCCGGTGGTAGCTCGAGGGGAGCGACCCCACCGAACTCAAGTATCTCATCTGTATCACTGTCTCATAAGCGGCACATGCAGGCTATAGTCCACGATCAAACAGATCGGCAACTCGATGCTCAAAAGTGCAACTCTGTCGGAAAAAGACTCCACGACTCAAACAGGAGAACCCAAACACTCTCACAGCTATGTCGGAGAACCCTCTACGACTCAATCTGATAATGCACAACCCATGGCTGAGTCGGAAAATCTCCACGACTCGATCTGCCAGAACCCCCAAAACTCTCAAGGCTAAGTAGGAAAGTCATCTCCACCACTGAATCAAAATATGACCCATAATCTAGAATAATCTCACTATCCCATAAGGAGCTCAAAAATTAAATGACATTATAACTCATCTCAAAACTCAAAAAGAAACCCCTCGGCCCCCAGGCACGAGGTCTAATGCACCCTGAATCTATGCCATACCTCTGGCGAATTTATAATTTAAAAACCACCTTTAAAAATGTCGATTTTCCTTAAAACGGGCTTTCTAGATTTTTAAAACGATTCAGGTGTAATTATGGTGCCAACAAAACATGCCGTCTAGTGTCATATAGTATCTGGAGTATACTAAAAATAATCTGGGGTTCTACAAAATTTTCTACAAATTTTCAGGCAACTATCAGATCTAAAAATCAGTGAAAATTTGCATAAAAATATGATCAATTTGCATTCAATAGCTTTAAAGGGCATCCCATACATTTTGGAGAAATTCCAACCCACCTGGAACGCTTTCCGTAGGCAATTGCTGAAGTCGGTGAAGCGCCGGATCCTCATATAGACAAAAACTCCGAAAACGCACCGCGCGATAAAAATACCAAATCTCCCGACCAAGCAACACATGCACAAGCAACCAACCACTCTCATTAATCCATCAAAACCATGCAAAGAAACTAAAATCCATTAAAACTTGGAATCCCAAAAACTCACCTTTGAAGAAAGTCCACTTGTACTTTGGCTCACTAACAGCCAATTCAAGGTGCAAACAAAAGCCCAAGTGCACCACAATCCGCCAACAGCATGCTCACTTAAACACAAAAACACATAACCCCTCATACACTCTAATTACATCATCCAGCACACACCACACATTCACATTAATACAACATCTGCTACACTAATAATTAAATGCCCACATAATAATAATAAGTCCTCCTCAGCACTTCCTCTAAGCTTCAACAAAAATAAAAGAATATTTGCATCCATATACCTCAATTGCATAAGTCCACCCACAACATCAGCATCACCTTCAAAAGGATTCCATAATTTCTACCAACACCATACAGATCCCACAACACTCACCAAACACTCACATACACACACTTCTCACATACAACCCAAATCCATAGCACTCTTCTTGCTCATCATCTGCCAACAAGCAGCACATGCACACAAGCTCCTCAACATCACTTAAACACTAAGCATTACCAAAACCCATACACATGAAGCTTTAGCACAAATTAAAATCTCGCTCCCATTTCACACACACAAGCTCCAATTACATAGTACTAACAAGTTCATACATAATAAATTAAATAACTCCTCCCAATCCAATAGCACATATCATAAACCACCACACCCACAAGGACCACAACACACATAGAAATACTAGATCACAAAGTCAAGAATTAATTAAGTCCAAGACTATCCTCTTATAGGTAACCCACCACTCACTCTCACAGCACTAAAAAAAACCATCAGCAGTTACTAAGTGTACAAAGTCCCCTTGTTATACCACATTTCAAAAGGCCACAACAAATAAACACTGCCAAAAACTCTCAAATTGTTCCTCCATGTGCAAGATTCAAAAGAGAAAATCCATTTCAGCTCAATAATCCCAAAACTGCAAAACCAAGCTTGGGAGAAATCTGACAGTTTACCTCACGCACGGCCGACGCGCGCACGGCTCCGCCCAGCTCCAAGCAGCAAGATCACATACAAGCAGCACCCTCTCTTTTCTTTCTTTTCCTTACATTCTCTCTTTTCTTTCTCTTTTCTTTCTTTTCCTTACATTCTCTCTTTTCCTTCTCTTTTCTTTTTGATTCCCCTCTCTGAATCCAGGGGAAACGAGAGGAGTCATCCCTATATATATATATAAAGAGGAGAGGGTCCACAGGGTGAAAAGGAGAGTAGAAACAGCAAAAAGACCAATTTGCCCTTGCTTAACCACAACAAACTTGCTCAAAAATCCACTCGCGCGGCGCCCAATTTTCCACCGCGCGGCGCCCAATTGCCACCCGCGCGGCGCCTTGGCCCGCGGCGCGCGCCCGCGCCCGCTGCGCCGCCTGCGCGCGCCCGCCTGCCGCTGCGCGCGCCCGCAGCCGCTGCGCGCGGCGGCCATGCGCACCCGCGCAGCGCTTGCACCGGCCGCGCGCGGCGCCTCCGCGCGCCCGCGCGGCACCCTCGGCTTGTCACACCTCCACCCACAACAACACCAATGACAACCAAAACCCAAATCAACCCCACAAACCAAAGCTAAGCCTACTTTCTCTCACTCTAGAAAAACAGCAAAGTGCCTCCATGAGGCTCGACGCGCGTGCGCTCCGCTCGGCCCCACGCGGCTAATAGCGGAAGAACCGCACCGTCAACACCATCAAAAACCTCATTCACTTTCCCTCAATTCATCTTCTTCTTCTCAATCTTCCTCAATTACTATTTCCTCTGTTTTACAAATTTTCCTCTGTTTCACCTTTGGAGAAGGTGATGACATGGCAAGTGCTAATTAAGTGGCCTAATTAAGGTGGTGTGGTGCATGGTGTATGGTGCAAAGTGAGTAAGAACCCAAGGAAGTCCCTTCAACACCAACACCAATTTCCAAGCCAAGACCTCCCTCTCACACACATCCACATCTCTAATTCCTTCTCTCAGGCAAAACTCCACTAATTAAAATAAATAATTAAATAATTAAATTAATTTCAAATTAAGCCAACTCCAAGTCACTTTTTGCCTTCGGGGTCTCCGCACCGGCCCGAAACCTCCCGAACTCCGCTGTAATCTGAAAATACACATGCCCACAGCTTTTTCTCCTCAAAAAGCTCAACCGTTGAGTCGGGGTGCTCAATCCAAAAATCGGCTCCAAAATTGTCAGTTCCGACTCACTTTTCGCCTTCGGGTCCTCCGCGTCAGTCCGGAACCTCCCGAACTCCGCTGTAAACACAAAGTACACCTGCTCCAAGTATTCCCAAATTTTCTACACTCCACTATAAAGTCGAGGCTTCCCCGAAGCCAGTCCTCTACCGGTGTACAATGCCCGGAAAACCCCGAATCAAGCTGGGGGCTTCCGCGTCGATCCGAACAAACCCGAACTCATCTGTAAACATGATTTGGACTCGTCCAAAGTAAATCCTCCACATCACGCCATCTTGCGAGGTCGGTGCACTATCCGAAGTCCCGGTACTCTACACTCTCCCCTCCTTAAAAGGTTTCGTCCTCGAAACCCAAAATAAATCCATAACTCAGGAGGGTGACTCCATCAAATGGGGATAGGGGATCCCTAACTCATCTTCAGGCCCTCATGTGGCCGTTCTCACTCACCATGATGGCTACACTGAACCTTCACCAAAGATAGATCTCGACCGCAAAATTCCTTTGTCACAGAAGAAAGATCTGCATCGGTCGCTTCAAAAAGCTCAATTCCTCGTCCACCTCTAAAGAAGTGAAATCCAAAATATGCAAGGGGGGGGGGGGTCAAATACACTTCTTCCAGCCAGAAAAACACTCGCGGAATAAACTCCCCGCGTAAATCTCGAATGATCGTATTCCTGCGGATAGTGGCTTCCTCAATTATGGTTCCCAAGTCCAAACACTAAGCCTCCACTAGGCATAACACCTTCGTTGCCCCTTAGCAACCAAAACACTCAAGTTCCGCAGATGCATCTCTCAAATCAATTTACAGGGGAAGTAGTTCAACATCGGGAAACAATGCTCAAATTCCAACTCTCAAATCCCATGTTCCAAGAGTGGCAACCACGGATCGAAGACCTCATTCCAAGGTTGCAAGCTCGCCTAGCCAAGGCGTACAGACCAAAAAGTCCTCACTAGAATAATTATATGCTATAAGACCAAACCTACAATTCCAATAACTCTGACCACCGACGTGGCTTCAACCAAGCTCTTCCTGAGTAGCCAAGCACTTCAGGTTCGTGGATCCATAAATAACTCAATTCCCTCTCTTATCACTGACAAACATCCACATCCATGCTGGTATCCTCTTCAGCTTATTTCCTCATAGCTACACTGGCCTTGCCTAATCCAAAAGCTTCTGACCTCTGTCACTATTATAGGCTAGGGCTAGTCCCCAACGGCATCACCCTTCGTTGGGTCATCTGTCGCTCTTGCAGCAGTAAACACATGGCCTAATAACAAAACCTTCCGAAGCCAAAAACATACTCTCTCAACTTGGCAAACAACTTCTTCCCTCCTAGAAGTTGTAGCACTATCCTCAAGTGCTCCTCATGCTCTAAGTCATTTTGGAGATTATCCAAACATCCACGACGGGTACAACCACCAACCCGTCCAGCATAACCGAAACACTCAATTCCCTCAAATCCAAAAGGCCGCAGGGCCTCAGTCAATCCACTGGACCGCAAGGCAAGCTCGGAAAGCCCCTACCGGGACCTGATCACTAACCGGGCGCAGCCCTTGGCTGCAAAGTTCCATAAGCTATCAACCTCTCGCATCCTCACCATTGTATCCACAACGTGGCATAGGATCACATGGCCTCTCGATCCATCAGATTCCGCAATTGCACTATCGGCTCTTTGTCTCAGGGGTGCTACCCAATGGGTGCTGCCGAAGTCGGCGCAGCTTCTAAAACCACGTCAACCACTAACTCGATTCCAATCTCACTAAACGGCGGCTTCAATAACAACTCAGGTAGACTCTCCCCCGGGATCACATGGTGATAAGAATATTCTTTTAGTCCCGGTGGCGCCATAGGCACCTTCTCTACAGTCGCTAACGAGGCGATACAACCACAACTCAACCTCTGACGTGCTCCAGCATCCTCTAAAAACACACTCCTCCTGACCGGGTCCACGGAGGGTCATTGACCAATCTTGACATCCCATGGTAGCCTAACGTTGGGATAACCAATCTCAACTCATGCTCAATCAACCTCTCTGATACCACACTTGGTGAGACGCGATCCACTATCCTGGCGATGAATGCCGCCCATGCAAAAGGAACTCACATCCTGGCACTGCTGCTGGTGCCAACACTGTCGACAACCTCCTGGTCTCAGTCTCCTCTGAGACCCATGATCCAGAGACTGGAATCATGGCAACCTCGATCCACTCAACTATCCCAAAATCCGACGATACTGGACGTCTCTCACTGAAGCTGTTCCCTTGCTCTTCGTCCCTCCTGGACGTGATCACTAATCCTCGGTCAATTCATCGAGTATGCACCAAAAGATAGCTATCCAAATGCAGTCCCTTCTCAACATAATCAACCTCTAAGCCACACAGGGGGCGACAAGAGATACACTACTCAACCGTCGCAGAAACTCACCCCAGATCATCAACTGCGCTCCCGATGGTCCAACAGGACGAACTCGACGCCACCAACCCTCTCGGCGTCCCTATCCAAAAGCGCATAACCAAGCGCCCTGATGCTTTTCCTGGATGAACAAATCCTCGCACAACTCTTCCATAGAAGCGATCCAGTTCTCGGCCTCCCAAGGCTCCAAACTCGGTCCCGAAATCTACAGGGGATGGAACTGGATGAAGTATACAACCGATCAGCAAACCCTCGCTACTCCTGCACTATCCATAGTGCGATCTGGGTCGAAGTCGACGATGTCGCGCCGGAAGTACTTCTGTCGATACCCCGGGAAATGCTCTCAGCTCAAGCATGCGCATCACGCGCTCCATGCTCTCTTCCTGGCGCCGCATCGCCTCAAACGTCTGGGCTACTTGGGCCTATAACTCTCAGACCATACTCTGCTCTGTCCATTCAGCCTCCCGCTGTTCGGGCTCTTCATCCAAGGTCGAACGCGCCCTCGCCGTTGCACGGCGTCACGGAGGCATCGAAAACCACTGCAACAGAACAAACATTAGGACCAAACTCTCTCGACCCAATCAAACGAAAGTCTATAACATGTTACCCATACTAAAGCATTATGTTGTCTGCAGCCAACATAATCATCTTTAGAGAAATAACATGTAAGATCACTCACCCCAATCCTCTGGAGGAGGTACAAACTTAATCAGGACTCTCGCTAAAATCACGTCTCTCACGACGGTCATCCTAATGTCTAACCAATAGCCTAGGGTCTCTAAGTCCTCAATGACCTACACACCTAGGCTCTGATACCACCTAAATCTGTCACGCCCCGGGGTCGAAACTGCGACCCGGGCTCGCCAACAGATCCGCCATCTGTACGGAAACTGCCGTACAGACGAAGCGTCTACCCTGCAAAAGATCTAAAGCTACACATGTATCAGAGCTGAAAATAAAACTAGTAGCTAACAAAAATAAACCTCTGACAGCTGAAATAAATGAGGCTCCACTAATACATGATCCTCAAAACAGGTACCTAGAATGAAATATAAAATACAAGCCTCACCCTCTCAGTACAAAAGTGGAATCATAAAAAAAGACATCGGGTACATCTACCTCTGACTCTCAAATGCTGGTAAGGAACTACTGGTCACGTCCTCACCTCGATCAGCTGTCTCCGCGTGCGCTAAGCCGGAACAGCAGCCTCAGAAAACCTGTCACCGCAGCGGGTGTGAGATCTACTGCAGAAGGCAGATCTCAGTGGGTACCGTCCCAATATCCACGGTATGCCCACTAAGACTACTGGAGGCAAACAGATGGGTATGCAGATAGATAGATAGATAGATAGATGGATAAAAGAAAAGTAGGAAAGAAACAACATCTAATAAGCGACAACAATATGTAGAAAGAAATCTACTCTGATCCTGCTATGCATACACTAACACTGCTAATAATATGCCTCAAGTGCCATGCTCAAAGGAAAACTCATCAATGAACATGCTATGCCATCACTCTCTCAATGTCACCCAATCTCAATGACTGCCTCATAGGGTCCAGTCAAGCCTGCGCCAAACCTACTGCCACCTCATCCCCACTGGGACGGGACTTACGTAGGGCGTCCCACACGGACTATCACAAGCGAACTCTAGTGTATCAACTAGTCGCATCATCGCAGCCTCGTCAGGCTCGGTATCATCACACACACCCGGGTGGTAGCTCGAGGGGAGCGACCCCACCGAACTCAAGTATCTCATCTGTATCACTGTCTCATAAGCGGCACATGCAGGCTATAGTCCACGATCAAACAGATCGGCAACTCGATGCTCAAAAGTGCAACTCTGTCGGAAAAAGACTCCACGACTCAAACAGGAGAACCCAAACACTCTCACAGCTATGTCGGAGAACCCTCTACGACTCAATCTGATAATGCACAACCCATGGCTGAGTCGGGAAATCTCCACGACTCGATCTGCCAGAACCCCCAAAACTCTCAAGGCTAAGTAGGAAAGTCATCTCCACCACTGAATCAAAAATATGACCCATAATCTAGAATAATCTCACTATCCCATAAGGAGCTCAGAAATTAAATGACATTATAACTCATCTCAAAACTCAAAAAGAAACCCCTCGGCCCCCAGGCACGAGGTCTAATGCACCCTGAATCTATGCCATACCTCTGGCGAATTTATAATTTAAAAACCACCTTTAAAAATGTCGATTTTCCTTAAAACGGGCTTTCTAGATTTTTAAAACGATTCAGGTGTAATTATGGTGCCAACAAAACATGCCGTCTAGTGTCATATAGTATCTGGAGTATACTAAAAATAATCTGGGGTTCTACAAAATTTTCTACAAATTTTCAGGCAACTATCAGATCTAAAAATCAGTGAAAATTTGCATAAAAATATGATCAATTTGCATTCAATAGCTTTAAAGGGCATCCCATACATTTTGGAGAAATTCCAACCCACCTGGAACGCTTTCCGTAGGCAATTGCTGAAGTCGGTGAAGCGCCGGATCCTCATACAGACAAAAACTCCGAAAACGCACCGCGCGATAAAAATACCAAATCTCCCGACCAAGCAACACATGCACAAGCAACCAACCACTCTCATTAATCCATCAAAACCATGCAAAGAAACTAAAAATCCATTAAAACTTGGAATCCCAAAAACTCACCTTTGAAGAAAGTCCACTTGTACTTTGGCTCACTAACAGCCAATTCAAGGTGCAAACAAAAGCCCAAGTGCACCACAATCCGCCAACAGCATGCTCACTTAAACACAAAAACACATAACCCCTCATACACTCTAATTACATCATCCAGCACACACCACACATTCACATTAATACAACATCTGCTACACTAATAATTAAATGCCCACATAATAATAATAAGTCCTCCTCAGCACTTCCTCTAAGCTTCAACAAAAATAAAAGAATATTTGCATCCATATACCTCAATTGCATAAGTCCACCCACAACATCAGCATCACCTTCAAAAAGATTCCATAATTTCTACCAACACCATACAGATCCCACAACACTCACCAAACACTCACATACACACACTTCTCACATACAACCCAAATCCATAGCACTCTTCTTGCTCATCATCTGCCAACAAGCAGCACATGCACACAAGCTCCTCAACATCACTTAAACACTAAGCATTACCAAAACCCATACACATGAAGCTTTAGCACAAATTAAAATCTCGCTCCCATTTCACACACACAAGCTCCAATTACATAGTACTAACAAGTTCATACTTAATAAATTAAATAACTCCTCCCAATCCAATAGCACATATCATAAACCACCACACCCACAAGGACCACAACACACATAGAAATACTAGATCACAAAGTCAAGAATTAATTAAGTCCAAGACTATCCTCTTATAGGTAACCCACCACTCACTCTCACAGCACTAAAAAAAACCATCAGCAGTTACTAAGTGTACAAAGTCCCCTTGTTATACCACATTTCAAAAGGCCACAACAAATAAACACTGCCAAAAACTCTCAAATTGTTCCTCCATGTGCAAGATTCAAAAGAGAAAATCCATTTCAGCTCAATAATCCCAAAACTGCAAAACCAAGCTTGGGAGAAATCTGACAGTTTACCTCACGCACGGCCGACGCGCGCACGGCTCCGCCCAGCTCCAAGCAGCAAGATCACATACAAGCAGCACCCTCTCTTTTCTTTCTTTTCCTTACATTCTCTCTTTTCTTTCTCTTTTCTTTCTTTTCCTTACATTCTCTCTTTTCCTTCTCTTTTCTTTTTGATTCCCCTCTCTGAATCCAGGGGAAATGAGAGGAGTCATCCCTATATATATATATATATAAAGAGGAGAGGGTCCACAGGGTGAAAAGGAGAGTAGAAACAGCAAAAATACCAATTTGCCCTTGCTTAACCACAACAAACTTGCTCAAAAAATCCACTCGCGCGGCGCCTTGGCCACGGCGCGCGCCCCGCCCCGCTGCGCCGCCTGCGCGCGCCCGCCTGCCGCTGCGCGCGCGCCGCAGCCGCTGCGCGCGGCGGCCATGCGCACCCGCGCAGCGCTTGCACCGGCCGCGCGCGGCGCCTCCGCGCGCCCGCGCGGCATCCTCGGCTTGTCACACCTCCACCCACAACAACACCAATGACAACCAAAACCCAAATCAACCCCACAAACCAAAGCTAAGCCTACTTTCTCTCACTCTAGAAAAACAGCAAAGTGCCTCCATGAGGCTCGACGCGCGTGCGTTCCGCTCGGCCCCACGCGGCTAATAGCGGAAGAACCGCACCGTCAACACCATCAAAAACCTCATTCACTTTCCCTCAATTCATCTTCTTCTTCTCAATCTTCCTCAATTACTATTTCCTCTGTTTTACAAATTTTCCTCTGTTTCACCTTTGGAGAAGGTGATGACATGGCAAGTGCTAATTAAGTGGCCTAATTAAGGTGGTGTGGTGCATGGTGTATGGTGCAAAGTGAGTAAGAACCCAAGGAAGTCCCTTCAACACCAACACCAATTTCCAAGCCAAGACCTCCCTCTCACACACATCCACATCTCTAATTCCTTCTCTCAGGCAAAACTCCACTAATTAAAATAAATAATTAAATAATTAAATTAATTTCAAATTAAGCCAACTCCAAGTCACTTTTTGCTTTCGGGGTCTCCGCACCGGCCCGAAACCTCCCGAACTCTGCTGTAATCTGAAAATACACATGCCCACAGCTTTTTCTCCTCAAAAAGCTCAACCGTTGAGTCGGGGTGCTCAATCCAAAAACCGGCTCCAAAATTGTCAGTTCCGACTCACTTTTCGCCTTCGGGTCCTCCGCGTCAGTCCGGAACCTCCCGAACTCCGCTGTAAACACAAAGTACACCTGCTCCAAGTATTCCAAAATTTTCTACACTCCACTATAAAGTCGAGGCTTCCCCGAAGCCAGTCCTCTACCGGCGTACAATGCCCGGAAAACCCCAAATCAAGCTGGGGGCTTCCGCGTCGATCCGAACAAACCCGAACTCATCTGTAAACATGATTTGGACTCGTCCAAAGTAAATCCTCCACATCACGCCATCTTGCGAGGTCGGTGCACTATCCGAAATTCCGGTACTCTATAAAAAGTCACGTCTCTCACGCCCTAACCTCCTAGGGTCCGCCAAAAGCCTAGGGTTTCCTAAGTCCCAACTGACCTATCCCTAAGCTCTGATACCAACTTAATCTGTCACGCCCCGGGTGTAAACCAGAACACGGGCCCGTCTATAGATCCGCCGTGCACACGGTATTTCCCGCGTACACGAAACGCCAAACCTGCTCAGATATATAAGAGATAATAATAAATGAGCAAAAAAAATAGAGCTGAACTAAAACTAATACATCTCAGACTGAAGCTGGAAATAAAATACAATACATCTGTATAAATGGTACATCTGTCTCTCCCAGCTCACCAAAATAAATACAACCTGCTGGCAAAAGCCAGTCCCAAAGTGAAAGTACAATCGTCTGAGGAAACACGGGTATACCAACAGTCCAGCTAACACGCTCATCCTGCCTCGAAGTCTATCTACTCAGCCGTCCTCTCTCCTCGACCCGCCGCTGAAAACCCAGCAGCACCCGCAAATGTAGTATCCGCTGGCAAAATGTTATGGTTCCATCTTTGGGTCTACTTTTGTTAGTCTTTTTTCGCGTTTCGTTCAGGGGTCCGGGAAGGGGGACTAATTAATTCTGTGTTTCTGGACAGATCGTCGGGGCTCGCGAGTATTTTTAGTCAATAAAGCTCGCGAAACGGAGTCCGCCGGCGAAATCGGTTTTGGATTCCGACTCCGGAATCTCCCGGAATAAATTCCAGAAGGTGACGGTAAGCTCGGTTGACCAACGCGGGTAACCAGTCAGACCGGACCCCGGTTCGAACCCAACCTTTCGTTTAATTGGGTTTATTTTTGATTAGGGAACGGTTCCGTTCCTTTTTCCCCTTTCTCATTATATCCGTCTCAACCTCCCTCACCCTAGGGTACGATACCGAGCGTGGACTAGGAGCCAAAAATCCCACCCCAACCGTACCCTCTCCCTCACCAATCGTGCGGAAGATCCAGGCGGCGAGACCAAGGCAGAGAGGAAGACGACTTCACACCTCTTGGGGTCGAAACCGCAGGACCGGATCATCATTCTCTCGAGGTGAGCACGTTAGGGTTTACTTTTTCTCGTTCTTGTTTCTTGTTCTTGATCAGAGTAGTTCGAGGAGGAGGGGTGAGGGCATCGCCGGAGTCTGGCGCGGACGAAGCCGCATGCGGGAAATGCCCGCATGCGGACGGCATGCCGGCGGCCGCGCAACCCCGCATGCGGGCATCCCCCGCATGCGGGAGGGCTGCCGCCCAGCCGCGCGGGGCTGGGGGCCGGCAGCCCCGCACGCGGGCAACCCCGCATGCGGGTGGGCTGCCGCCCCAGCCGCGCGGGGCTGGGGGGGCGCGCAGCCCGCATGCGGGTCAACCCGCATGCGGGCGGGCTGCCGCCCCAGCCGCGCGGGGCTGGGGGCGCGCGGCCCGCATGCGGGCCAACCCGCATGCGGGCGGGCTGCTGCCCCAGCCGCGCGGGGCTGGGGGCGCGCGGCCCGCATGCGGGCAAACCCGCATGCGGGCAGCGGGGAGTTGGTGTTGCGGGTGGGTTCCGCGGGAGTCGGGGCCGCCCGCGTTGTCGGTTCGCCCGGGGACGCCGCCACCTTCGCCAAACTGGCGGGGCGTGGCCGCGGTCGACCGGGAGGGCTGGGTGTTCCGCGTCCCCCTTACTTGTGTGTACCTTTCGGGATGTTGATGGAGTTACTAACTCCGGTGAGACGGGTTTGTGTAGGTCCGGGCGGGCGCACCGGGACGCGAAAGAACCCGAAGTCGACCAGCAGCGCGACAGCGAGAGAGGTGGGTTTCTTTGAGCCTAAGTATAGACTCGGTGTTCATGGACAGTAGTTTAATTTCATATTCGTAATACTAATGCTGACGGTTTCTATATTGCGATATTATTCTGTAATCGGTTCATTGTGCTCATGGTTGCGACACGCGCACCCGCGGTCTGGCCACCGCAAAGGGTGCTCTTTTCCGGGAAAGCGGTCTTCGACCCGTGTTAACCCACAAGGTGAAGTGGTGGGGGCCCCCGTAGGTGTGGGGTTTGAAGCATCAAAAGGTGGGGGAAAAAGGTGCGACCTGTCGGGATAGGCATCCGACGAGGTCAGGTGCCCCAAGGTGTGAGCGGCGTGTTCTGTCGGGATAGGTGCTCGATGGGAACAAGGTGTGTAGGTGTTATAGGTATTACAGATGTTGCAGGTGTTACATGTGTTTGCGGGTCACACTTCCAGTGGGTTGAGTGGGTGCTCCGGATAGTTTTACTGTTGGGTTTGGTTTTCCCTTTACTGCTTTTTATCATTATCACATGTCGCTGACTCCCACTCCGTGACAGGTTCTTCCAGGGGTGAGCGGTAGGTGGCGGTGAGGTCGGGACAGGAGTGGTCGGGCTGCGAGGAGCCCTAGTTTGTATCCCCTTTACTTTTTCCTGCATTTCATTTCATACTATCGACTACGGTGTGGTTCGCGATACCCTTGTGGGGTCGGTGTGGATGTTGATTCCCGGTGTTCCGGATTTGATATTATGTTTCCTTTATTCGCCCGTTGGCCATTTTCCAAGCAAAGTAACTAGAAAAGGACTTCGAAAACTATCTTTTAAAAATATGGGGTCGTGTGGGCCCGCTTTTGCAAACCCTGTGGATTTATGGCATCTTTCTAAACCGTTTTCAAAACCTCGGGTCGTGTGGGCCTGTTTTCAAAACTGTGAGTTTATCCTTTCAACTTGTTTGGCGACGGGCGTTCTCTTTAGTTTACATTGTTGGTTGAATATTTGAGACTGTTGTGATTAATTGAATGCTTGTATTGAGAGATTGTATAGTGCGACGCCGTGCATATACAGGGGAGACTCTGCCCGATTTTCGAGTAAACCTGTATATGTGGCGGGTCTGGGCGCGCGCCGGGGAGGTCTGAATCAAATCAAAAATTTATTATTAAAGGAACTTGAACTACCAACTCTTTGTTTTCCGCTGAGCGAGACCCCCGGGGCGTGACAGATTAAGATGGTATCAGAGCGGGTTTTCTTTTAATCACAACAGTGAAGGTCCAACATCCACAGTGTTACCACACGTAGCTTCGAGTAAATGAAATGTGTAGGACATAGGGGTGTAGGACGTGAGTGATCGGGGAAGGGGGGGGAAGCTGTAATTTCTTCTCTCTCGATACAGGGATGTTGATCTAGCAGGGTCTAGGACTGATGTTTTCTTTTGGATGTATGTGTGTACAGACAATGGTTCGAACCAGGGCGTCGGCCGGGGACGAAGGGGCGGATGCGACGGCATCGATGGCCGCAGAGAACCAACTCTTGCGGCAGCAACTGCGAGAGATGGCGGGAAACCTGGCGACGCTCACCGACCATGTGCGTCAGTTGACGCAGCGGCTTCCGGCCGAGACGGCGACGGTCGCACCGGGGCCCCCACAGGGGCCAGCCGCGCCAGCAGCTGTGCCGCAAGTGATGGGGACGGGGGCAGGATTGGTCCCTCCACCGACAGCAGCGGCCGGGGCAGCGCCAGCCCAGACGACGACGCCTGTAGCAGCACCCCCAGCGGCGTCCACGGTACCAGCTCCGGGGGCCCTTGGCGGGGGTACCTCGGGGGAGACTTTGGTGGCACCCGTTCCTGTTGTGGTCGCCGCCGCCGCTGGGGAAGGGACAGTCCCACTGACGGAGCGAGAACGAGTGCGGGCCAATCTGGCGGATTTCATGAAGTTCGAACCACCCACGTTCGAGGGGGAGACGACTGATCCCTGGGTCGTCGAAAAGTGGGTGGGTTCGATGGAAAAGTTGTTCGAGGACTTACTTATCGAGGACCCTGAGCGCGTTCCCCTGGCGGTTCACTTTTTGGAGGGAAACGCCCGTCTGTGGTGGAAGACGGTGCGCCCTGATCCCACCAAGGGCACCGTGCTTCTATCATGGACGACGTTCAAGCAGGAATTGTTTGGGGCCTTCTTCACAAACAGCGTCAAGAAGAAACTGGAGGATGACCTGAACCATATTCAGCAAGGGAGTAAGACGGTTATGGAATATCAGCGCGAATTTGTGCGCTTGGCAAATTGCGTCCCTTTTGTCATAAGGGACGAACCCCACAAGGCGCAACTGTTCGTGGATGGGTTGCGTAGTGATATCTTCCAGGTGGTTCAGGCCGCTGACTTGCATACGTTCCAGAAAGTGGTCGATCGGGCCACTGTCGTAGAGCGCGGGTTCGCCGTTACCCGCGCTAGGAGGGAGGCCCCGGCACAGCAAGAAGATAGGAAGCGGCAACAACAGAGCTACGGGGGGGGGTCATCTGCTGGGAGCCGACCCCCCAAGCGGTGGAGGTCACAGTCGGGAGCACGGAGCGCACCCACGGGAGGGCCGAGGCCAAGAGATAGGCCTTGTGTGATCTGCGGGGGAGCACACGGGGTGTTGGATTGCCCCCAGAGAGTTGATCACTGCTTCCGTTGCGGCAAGCAGGGGCACTTCCGCCGCAACTGCCCCCTTGCCATGGGAACAGCTTCTTCTGCCGCATCCACGCCTTCGCCACAACTCTCCGGGCGGGGGAAAGCCCCCATGGGGTCGACCTCTAGGCCCCCGGCACCGCGGCGCGAGGAGGCGAGGCAGCCCCAACCGGGTGGGCGAGTCTACTCAATGACCCGCCAGGAGACCGATCCACCGGTGGACATGCTTGCAGGTATTACTTCTGTCTCAAACTCCCGAGCTAGAACCCTCTTTGACACTGGAGCAACCCACTCGTTCATTTCTCGTGATTACGTGTTTATGCATGACCTCGAGGAGACACCTCTCCAAAGCCTTTTGACGGTCCAGACGGCGGGTGGGACACTGGAGGCGACCAGTTTGGTGGCCACCTGCCCAATTAAGCTAGGGCGACTGGCTTGCCCTTGGGATCTGGTGGTGATTCCCCTGAAGGAGTACGACGTCATCTTGGGCATGGACTGGCTCTCAAGGTACCAAGTGCTCATCGACTGCGAGAAGCGGATGGTGCAACTGCAAGAACCAAGTTTCCCAAAGAATGCTTACCTGGCGTGCAAGAGTACCTCCTTCCCGGCAGTCATCTCAGCGGCTCGAGCCAGGAGACTGGTAGAGGGTGGGTGTGTGGCCTACTTGGCATCGGTGGACTTGGTTACCCGACCCTCGACGGCACTTTCAGACATCCCAATTGTGAGGGACTTCCCCGACGTTTTCCCAGCGGAACTGCCCGGGTTACCCCCAGAGAGAGAGGTGGTGTTCCCTATTGAACTCATACCGGGTACTCAACCTATCACAAAGGCGCCTTACCGAATGGCCTTCGCGGAATTAAAGGAGCTAAAAGCGCAACTGGAGGACCTGTTAGACAAAGGGTTCATCAGGCCGAGTGTGTCGCCCTGGGGCGCACCGGTACTCTTTGTACGGAAGAAGGACGGAAGCTTGCGTCTCTGCATCGACTACAGGGGAATAAACAAGGTCACGGTGAAAAACAAGTACCCCCTGCCCAGAATAGACGACCTCTTCGACCAGCTGCGAGGGGCGACGGTCTTTTCAAAGATTGATCTGCAGTCGGGCTACCACCAGCTCCGGGTTCGGGACGAGGACGTTCCGAAGACCGCTTTTCGGACCCGATACGGCCACTACGAGTTTACGGTCATGCCGTTCGGGCTTACGAACGCCCCCGCGGTCTTTATGGATATGATGAACCGGATCTTCAGACCATTCCTAGACCGGTTCGTGGTGGTCTTTATCGACGACATACTGATCTATTCACCCACCGACGAGGAGCACGAGGACCACCTACGAACGATTCTCCAAACCCTCAGGGAGCAGAAGCTGTATGCTAAGCTAAAAAAGTGTGATTTCTGGCTACGCGAAGTGGGGTTCCTGGGGCACGTGATTTCGGCGAAGGGAATCGCCGTGGACCCCAAGAAGGTGGAATCGGTGGTCGACTGGCAGCCGCCAACGACGGTGACGGAGATCCGCAGCTTCTTGGGACTGGCGGGTTATTACAGACGCTTTATAGAGGGTTTCTCGAAGATCGCGGCCCCTTTAAACCGGTTGACTAGGAAAGGAGAAAAATTTGTGTGGTCGACACAATGCCAGGAGAGCTTCGAAGAACTTAAAAGAAGGCTAACAAGGGCACCAATTCTCGTGCTACCAACACCCGGAGAGGATTATGAAGTGTACTGCGATGCATCGAGGATCGGTCTTGGGGGTGTGTTGATGCAACAGGGAAAAGTAATAGCCTATGCGTCCAGGCAGCTGAAAGATTACGAGAAGAACTATCCGATACATGATTTGGAATTGGCCGCAGTGGTCTTCGTTTTGAAGTTGTGGCGACACTACCTCTTTGGTGTCCACTGTAACGTCTTCTCGGACCACCAAAGCCTTAAGTACCTGTTTACCCAGAAGGAACTAAACCTGCGGCAGAGGCGGTGGCTTGAATTATTGAAGGATTACGATCTAACGATCCAGTACCACCCCGGAAAAGCAAACGCAGTGGCGGACGCTTTGAGCAGGAAGGGGCAACCAGAAGAGACGACGGCACGCGCCATAACGGAGCAGAGCACCTTGATCGCGGAATTCTCGCGAATGAAGTTGGAAGTAGTACCAATGGGCACAGTCGCACAACTGTTGGCTTTGGTGGTAAAGCCGACACTGTTCGAGAGAATTCGAGAGGGACAGCAGACGGACTCGTACTTGCAGCTTATACGAGACAAGATTTCGCCGGATCAGGGAGGGGACTTTTCCGTGGAAGACGACGGCGTCTTACGGTTCCGCGGGCGGATCTGCGTGCCGGATACCCCGGAATTGAAGGAGGAAATCCTAGCGGAGGCGCACCGCGCCCCTTATGCGGCACATCCGGGGGGTACAAAGATGTACAGGGACCTTAAGCAGACTTTTTGGTGGCCCAAGCTGAAGGGGGATGTGACTCGTTACGTTGCGCTTTGCCTGGTTTGTCAGCAGATAAAGGCGGAGCATCAGCGGCCGGCGGGAAAGCTACAGCCGTTACCTGTACCCAAGTGGAAATGGGATCAGATCACCATGGACTTCGTCACTGGATTTCCACGTTCACAGCAGGGGCACGACACGATCTGGGTCATTGTTGACCGACTAACCAAGTCAGCGCACTTCCTACCCGTTCACACCACCTGGACTAGGGAGCGATTAGCCCAAGTCTATCTCAGCGAGATCGTGAGACTGCATGGAGTGCCGGCATCGATCACATCGGATAGAGACACACGCTTTGTTTCGAAGTTTTGGCAGAGCCTACAGCAGGCCCTGGGGACCAGATTGCAGTTCAGCACGGCCTTTCACCCCCAAACGGACGGACAGTCGGAGCGAGTGATTCAGACGTTGGAGGACCTGCTGCGAGCCTGTGTGCTAGACTGGGGGATCGGTTGGGAGCGTTACCTGCCCCTTGTCGAATTCGCCTACAACAACAGCTACCAGGCCAGCATCCAGATGGCACCCTATGAGGCCTTGTACGGCAGACGCTGCCGGTCCCCGATCTGTTGGGACGATTTAGGGGAACGGAAGTTCTTGGGACCCGACTTAGTGGAAGAAACCGAAGAGAAGGTTCGCCTTATCAGAAAGCGCCTACTGACCGCCCAGAGTCGGCAAAAGATGTGACGCCCCACTTCCCAGGGGGTCACCCATCCTAGAACTACTCTAGCTCTAGCACGCTTAACTCTCATGTTCCTCTTGGATCTTGCTACCATCCAAAATGCTATAGCCGGGTTAGAGATTTTAGTCCTATTATATCATTTATATAGAGGACTAATCCAAATTCCGGGGGTGTCACATTGTCACGCCCCGGGTGTAAACCAGAACCCGGGCCCGTCTACAGATCCGCCGTGCATGCGGTATTTCCCACATACACGAAGCGTCGGTAACCTGCTCAGATATAAGAAGAGATAATAAAAGAGCATAATAGTCAGAGCTGAAATGAAACTACTGTATCTCAGACAGATGCGGAAGGTAAGTAAAGTACAACAGTAAAAATAAATACAGAAGCTCTCCCAGCTCACAACAAAATACAACCAGCTGGCAGAAGCCAGACCCAAAAGGAAGTAAAATAAAACTGTCTGAGAAGACCGGGTGACCAAAATATCCAGCTACATCTCTCGGTGGCATCGCTAACTAGTCCGC
This sequence comes from Tillandsia fasciculata, assembly GCA_029168755.2. Classification (NCBI taxonomy): domain Eukaryota; kingdom Viridiplantae; phylum Streptophyta; class Magnoliopsida; order Poales; family Bromeliaceae; genus Tillandsia; species Tillandsia fasciculata. The sequence continues at coordinate 258,738 of JAQOTM010000198.1, forward strand.
GATCCTCTTACCTCGCTCAGCTGCTGACGGTCCCGCAGCTCCCACAGAGGACTCTGCAAAACAAAGGGGAAAAGAGACAAGAAAGACAATGGGGGTAAGTACTACTATAAACAGTAGCCTCCCCTAGTGGGTAAAGCCTCAGCTCAGATATGCCCACCAGGTGATCAGAGGCGAAAAGGGAAAGGAGAAGAAAGGGGATGCAGATAACCAAAGCAACTGATAAAGTGCTATCCCTAATATGCCTCTATATGACCAACCAATAAGGATGGGAAAAGTGATGCATCAGAATCAAGTAGCCTGTCATAATGACCCAATCTGACGGCCAGTGAACACTGGCACTGCCTGCTCTGCTGCAACGGGTATGCCAGCCTATGCATAACACCGAAGTAAAAGGAGTCCCTAGGACTCAAAGCCTGCCTGCCGCGCACTCCGGAGTGGCACTCGTGGGGAGCGACCCACACGAGGAAAGTAAGTAACCACTGTATCAAGTATCACTGTAACCACTGTCTCATAATAGCAGGACTGGATCGAGACTCAAGGAAGTGGGAAAAACCCTCCACTAAAGAAAGCCCGATCCCCGAAACACCCAATCTGATGCAATAGTAACAATCCGGTCAACCACCCAAGATCCGTGGTCGCCGCAACACCCTGACAAACTCAACCTGTCCCCAAATCCCCAATACCTGCCTACACTGTCCAACATACGCTCAAACCTGAGCGATTAAGCCGCTAGTGCCAACAATGAAAGAAGAAAGAGAAAAGCATGGTTTCTCCTAAGTCAAGTCCCAAAATAGTGTTGCAGTAAAAGATGACAATAATTATGTGACCAATTTAATCATGCATGGTTCCAACATTTTGTCCAATTCCCAAGTATAAACAGTTTAGAATAAATAAGCTAGGGTGACCGTCTCACATGAACAACATCAGTTTTGCAGTCCTCAAATATTAATACTTTGTCTCTAAGCATACAGTCCAGATTAATTAAGCGATTAAAAATAGGTGACCATTCTAACAACAGTTGATCAGGGATCTGATTACTAATAATTAATTCCCTAAAGCATGCAAGTCTACCAACCACATATTATGCATCTTCAATTCAAGGGCACTCTAATATTCCTAGTGGGCATACCAAAGAAAGGAGTACGACAACCACCCACCTGAAGCGCAACTGTCCAAACTCGTACAGTCAGAAAATACCAAAATTCCAAATTCTCGCTCCCACAATTTTAGCACACCCGCAATACTCCTGGTACATCAAGGAATCCACTAATTATACTAGAGTCTCAATTATAGCACTAATTACCACATACAAACACGAGTACCAAACTGTCAAATTATCACCTGCAGAAAATGTCCAGAAAATTCCAATAAAAATATCGCGGCGATCCCTGCGACGATAGCTTCGCAACGGTACCTTGCACGCCCAAATCCGAGTTCTGTACACCAAGATAAAAATTCAGCAAGAGGGCACTCTCATACACTAATCAGGATTAAGGGCTGATTACTGTTCACAGAGAAATCCTTAATTATCACCTCGAAAGAAAATTCACAAAAATCCACTAAAAATACGAGCGCGTTCCTTGCGATCCGTAGATGAAAAAGTTGTATAGGCTCGTTTCCGTCGGACGCTCGTGCGCAAAGATATAGCCGAAACACTCCGCTGCTGTCAAGGAATTCCATACAGAAAATGGGGTCACTTGTTGCCTCGAAATCCGTGCCAAAACCTCGAAACGGGAAAGCGCGACCAAAACGAAAGATGAAGTCCTACCTCTTAGGAGTCCACTGGTCCAAGAATCGCAGGAAAATGATGTCGGGGTAGCCCAGGGGAGCAAAAATACGATCGCCGCGCCGAAGGAGAACACTAGGAAGCAACGTCGCGCCGCACCGTAAAATGGGGAACCTCGGGATTCGTGCCTCCTAAAATCTTGAAAGTTGGCAGAGAGATCAAGGACTTAAAGATGAAGATTTTTGCTAGAAATAAGCTTGGGCTGAAGGGGCTCGGTTTGGGAGAAAACAGAGGAAGAAGGAGGCTCGGATTGGCACTATTTATATAGGCTGAAAACAATTCAATTAATTCCCACCATGTCCCTGGTTTCGGGCGCACCCCAGAATTCGGGCGGCTACAGTAACGGGCCGGCCCAGGGTTTCCGGGCGCGCACAGTGCGGCCCGGCCCACGACACAGCCCAGTCCACTAAGCCCCCGAGCCCCGCTGATCCCGGTGCACCTGAGCCAGCCACTGGTGGCGTGCCACGTGTCCCGGCAGCCCGTGCACCGCGCACGTCGCGGCGTGGACCGCGCACGTCGCGGCTGACCCGGGCGTACGGTCACCTGCCCCGGTCAATCAGTCCACTGCTGCGTGGACCGGGCGCACAACACCGGACCAACCAAACCTCGCCACGTGTCCCCCGGTCTACCGTGCACCCGGACCCAATTTCGGTGGACCGCGCCCGCTGCGCCGGCCAACCAGGAAGCGCCGCGTGGCCCGCCCCCGGTGCACGACCCTCGCGGTGGACCGCGCGCCTGTCCGAGGCCGCGCCGCCGCCCGCCGCCGCCGCCCGCCGCCGCCGCCGGCGCCGGTGATCGCCGGCGACACTGTTCCGGCATGAACAGTACCCGCGAGCTCAAAATCGACAAGTAAATAGCCCCTCTTGACCGTTTTCGCGCGCTGATTCCAAAAACGAGGTCCGTTTTGCCAAATTCCGCCTCCAAAATTTGCCGGAGGCTCCCGCAAGCGCCGAAAACTGCCAAAACTTCCGGGAGTCCGCTTTTGGACATCCGGACTCAGAATTAAGCAAACCAAAAGCCAAACTCAAGCGTTTTTCCGCACTGAATCCAAATCCACCATCTGTTTGGCCAAATTCCTTTTCTAAAATTCGGCAAAAGCAGCCGATGGCCACTACAGTCAATCAGAGCTCACAGGGTCCATCTGTGGCATCCCCTTGATGCACTATGGGCCAGGTACACCATCAACAGGTGTTTAAATAGTGGATTCACGGGAAAAAGCTGCAGAGGGATCAGGGGTCCTACATCCTCCCCCACTAAAAAAAGTTTCGTCCTCGAAACAAAGAAAAGCAGAACTGACGTACCACAATCAGAAGTCTCGAATAAGAAGGGGTAGGCATCTCTCATCTCTGTCTCCAGCTCCCAAGTAGCCTCTCGCTCCTCATGATTGCTCCACAGGATCTTCACGTATGGAATGGCCCGATTGCGCAATTCCCTCACCTCACGAGCAAGAATCCGCAATGGGCGCTCCTCATAGACCAAGTCCTCGCCGATCTCCAACGGAGTGAAGTCAATCACGTGCGATGGGTCAAAAACATAACTCCTCAGAGCTGAGACGTGGAAGACATCATGAACTCCGGCCAGGCGCGGGGGTAAGGCAACTCTGTATGCCACAGGACCAACTCTGTCAAGTACCTCAAAGGGTCCAATAAAGCGGGGATTAAGCTTTCCCCGTACTCCAAATCTCCGGACCCCTTTCGAGGGCGAGACCTTCAAGAAGACATGATCACCAACCTGAAACTCCAGGTCTCGCCGTCGAGTATCTGCATAGCTCTTCTGACGACTCTGGGCTGTCTCAAGATGCCGGCGAATAGTCCTGACTTTTTCCTCTGCCTCCCACAATAACTCCGGTCCCAAAGTCCTCCTCTCACCCACGTCACTCCAGTATAAGGGAGACCGACACTTGCGTCCATACAACGCTTCAAACGGAGCCATCTGGATGCTCGCCTGATAGCTGTTGTTGTACGCGAACTCAACCAAGGATAAGTGCCGGTACCACCCTCCTCCAAAATCCATAACGCACGCTCTAAGCATATCCTCGAGGGTCTGTATGGTGCGCTCTGACTGCCCATCGGTCTGTGGGTGGAAGGCGGTGCTAAACCTGAGCTGAGTCCCCAATGCAGAATGCAAACTCCCCCAAAAGCGTGAGACTAATCTCGGGTCTTGATCTGACACAATCGAAGCAGGTATGCCGTGAAGCCTCACTATCTCATCCATATATAACTGTGCCAAATACTCTAGTGACCAAGTCATCTGAACTGGTACGAAGTGCGCCGACTTGGTGAGTCTGTCAACAATAACCCAAATCGCATCTGCTCCGCTCTGCGCCCTCGGCAATCCAGTGACGAAATCCATAGTGACGTGGTCCCATTTCCACTCGGGAATTGGAAGACTCTGCAACTTGCCAGCAGGGACGCGATGCTCTGCTTTCACTTGCTGACAAGTTAAACAGTGAGCTACGAATCTCCCAATGTCCCGCTTCATTCCGGGCCACCAAAACTGTGCCTTGAGGTCCTTATACATCTTAGTACCTCCAGGGTGGACGGTATAAGGTGTATGGTGGGCCTCCCTCAAAATCTGATCTCTAATCTCCTGATCCATAGGCACACACACTCGGTCCCTGTACCGCAGTACTCCCGAGTTATCCACCGAAAAATCCCCTGTCTGATCCGCCTGAAGCTGTGTCCTGATCCTCGTCAAGTGGGGGTCCTCACTCTGAGTGTCCCTGATCCTCTCCAACAGAGTGGGCTGCAAGACCATAGACATAAGTCTAGCAGAGACCCCAGGGGATACTACCTCCAGCTGTAATCGCCTCATCTGCTCGACCAACGGCGCCTGCTGCGAGATCAATAAGCTCAAACTCGTCCTCCTGCTCAAAGCATCCGCCACAACATTGGCCTTGCCGGGGTGATAAAGGATACTCAGATCATAATCCTTTAGCAGCTCCAACCACCGGCGTTGCCTCAAATTCAGCTCCTTTTGAGTGAACAGATACTTCAAGCTCTTGTGATCAGTATAAATCTCGCAATGCTCACCATACAAGTAATGTCGCCACAGCTTCAGAGCAAACACCACTGCTGCCAACTCCAGATCATGAGTAGGGTAATTTTTCTCATAGTCCTTCAATTGCCGCGAAGCATAGGCAATCACCCTACCCTGCTGCATCAACACACACCCCAGACCACTATGTGAGGCATCACTGTAAATCACAAATCCTTCCCCCATAACAGGGAGGGCAAGGATTGGAGCGGTCATCAATCTCTGCTTCAGCTCCTCAAAACAGCTCTGGCAAGTCTCGCTCCAAACAAACTTCACCCCTTTCCTGGTCAGACGAGTGAGGGGAGAGGAAAGCTTCGCAAAGCCTTCCACAAAACGCCGATAGTAGCCCGCCAAACCAAGAAAGCTCCGCACCTCGGTGATAGTCGTCGGCCTCGGCCAATCTCGAATAGCATCCACCTTGGCCGGATCCACCGACACTCCAGCAGCTGAAACCACATGACCCAGAAAAGCAACCTCCCGGAGCCAAAACTCACACTTTTTGAACTTAGCATACAGCTTCTTCTCTCGCAGAAGCTGTAGCACGGTCCTCAAGTGCTCCTCGTGCTCCAAATCACTGCGGGAGTAGATCAAAATATCATCTATAAACACCACCACAAACCGGTCCAAAAACGGCTGAAAAATCCTGTTCATCAAGTCCATGAATGCGGCAGGGGCATTTGTCAACCCGAAAGGCATCACGGTAAACTCATAATGCCCGTACCGCGATCTGAAAGCCGTCTTGGAGATGTCCTCGGCCCTCACCCTCAGCTGGTGGTAACCGGACTGCAGATCAATCTTCGAGAACACCGAAGCTCCCTGTAACTGATCAAACAAATCATCAATCCGGGGAAGGGGATACTTGTTCCGGATGGTCACTTTGTTCAACTCCCTATAATCCACACACAACCGCAGTGACCCATCCTTCTTCTTCACAAACAACACAGGCGCTCCCCACGGAGAGACACTGGGTCTGATGAAGCCCCTATCCAAAAGATCCTGAAGCTGGGCTTTCAACTCCCTCAACTCAGCTGGCGCCATCCTATAGGGTGCCTTTGAGATTGGTGCAGTTCCAGGAACTACATCAATCACAAACTCAATCTCCCTCTCCGGCGGCATCGTCGTCAACTCAGGGGGAAATACATCTGGGAACTCGCGGACAATAGGAATATCCTCGAGTCCCAATGCCGCCGTAGGCACCTCCACCACAGTGGCCAAAAAGGCAGTGCAACCTCTGCTCATCCTCCTAGCTCTCGCCGAGGAAATGGTCGCTGCAAACAGCGAGCTCTGGCAGCCTCTGAAGATGAACTCCTCCTGTCCTGGCTCGCGAAGCGTCACCGTCCTCTCTCTGCAGTCGATAGTGGCGGAATACCGTGATAGCCAATCCATCCCTAGCACCAAATCAAAATCCTGGAGCTGCTGCAAAACAAGCAAGTCTGCAGGCAAAATCCAAGGCCCCAACTGCACTGGGCAAGCCACACAACGCTCCTCGACATGCAAAACGTGATCAAAAACCCGCACCTTTAATGCACAAGGCAAGGACTCTACCTCTAGACCATGCAATGATGCACATTCTACCAAAGAGGAAGGGAAAGAAAAGCTCCGACAACAATAAGATATGAATCCTACCACCGGAAGTAAAACATACCTGCCGCAACCTGGTCAGCGATAGCAGGATCCTCTATCTGTGCTAGGCAATCATGGCCGCTCGACAAGGGCTGTCTCTCACCAGATAAGCGGGGTGGGGAAGATCGGTCTACCAGAAGATCTGTCGGTGAAGTTCCCGGTCGTGGCTGGGAAAAAGTAGAAACAGTTGCCGAAGTGGGTGCTGCAGCTGTCCTTGCGGGGCACGTGGCTCGAATGTGCCCAGGCTGTCCACACTTGAAGCAACGACCCCACCTCGAGTCACATTTATCTGACGGGTGCTGCCCCCTGCAGAAAACACACCTACCTGACGATCGGGCCCGCCTCGGCTGCGACCCCTGCTGCTGCTGACGCTGCTGTCGTGGCCTCGATCTCCGCTGGGATGTGGTAGGGGCCAACGCCGAAGAAGGTACTACAAAGGTCGGAAGGGGGCATGTAGCTCGGATGTGACCAGGCTGTCCACAACTAAAACAACGACCATGCCTCAGCTCACAAGTACCGGCGGAATGCTGGCCCCCGCAAAAAGTGCACCTGGCAGCCTGCAGGGGCTGCCTCAACTGTCGAGACCGTCTCTGAGAACCAGCCTGTCCATCAACATCCGGGGCTGGGCGTTTCCTCTCTAAACGCCGCTCTGAAGCCCTAGCTCTCTCTCCGACTACAGAATCACCCCTTTGCGCCAACAGCTGCTCCAAACGCTGGTCCTGACGAAAGCTCCTTGCCACCAAATGGGTCACTAAGGCCCGCAGTTCCCCCAGCTCGGCAGATACCGCCTGCCCAGGCTCCTCAGGGGGAGTGGGGGTACCCTCGGCGGAAAAACGACGCCGGGGCGACATCCTGCAACAAGAAACGACAAATCAGGAGCAAATCCCCACACGACCCAATCTAGCGAAAGTCAAAGACATCCCCCTATTTCTGTAACTTTATGTTGTCTGCAGCCAACATAACGGTTCACAGAAATAGACTATGTCGATCTCTCTTCACTCACTAGAAGAGTTGACTATAAAAATCACCGACTTTCGCAAAATGTCACGCCACTCACGCCCTATCATCCTAGGGTCTGTCCAAAAGCCTAGGGTTTCCTAAGTCCCAACTGACCTATCCCTAAGCTCTGATACCAACTTAATCTGTCACGCCCCGGGTGTAAACCAGAACCCGGGCCCGTCTACAGATCCGCCGTGCATGCGGTATTTCCCACATACACGAAGCGTCGGTAACCTGCTCAGATATAAGAAGAGATAATAAAAGAGCATAATAATCAGAGCTGAAATGAAACTACTGTATCTCAGACAGATGCGGAAGTAAAAAGTACAACAGTAAAAATAAATACAGATGTCTCTCCCAGCTCACAACAAAATACAACCAGCTGGCAGAAGCCAGACCCAAAAGGAAGTAAAATAAAACTGTCTGAGAAGACCGGGTGACCAAAATATCCAGCTACATCTCTCGGTGGCTCGCTAACTAGTCCGCGATCCTCTTACCTCGCTCAGCTGCTGACGGTCCCAGCAACTCCCACAGAGGACTCTGCAAAACAAAGGGGAAAAGAGACAAGAAAGACAATGGGGGTAAGTACTACTATAAACAGTAGCCTCCCCTAGTGGGTAAAGCCTCAGCTCAGATATGCCCACCAGGTGATCAGAGGCGAAAAGGGAAAGGAGAAGAAAGGGGATGCAGATAACCAAAGCAACTGATAAAGTGCTATCCCTAATATGCCTCTATATGACCAACCAATAAGGATGGGAAAAGTGATGCATCAGAATCAAGTAGCCTGTCATAATGACCCAATCTGACGGCCAGTGAACACTGGCACTGCCTGCTCTGCTGCAACGGGTATGCCAGCCTATGCATAACACCGAAGTAAAAGGAGTCCCTAGGACTCAAAGCCTGCCTGCCGCGCACTCCGGAGTGGCACTCGTGGGGAGCGACCCACACGAGGAAAGTAAGTAACCACTGTATCAAGTATCACTGTAACCACTGTCTCATAATAGCAGGACTGGATCGAGACTCAAGGAAGTGGGAAAAACCCTCCACTAAAGAAAGCCCGATCCCCGAAACACCCAATCTGATGCAATAGTAACAATCCGGTCAACCACCCAAGATCCGTGGTCGCCGCAACACCCTGACAAACTCAACCTGTCCCCAAATCCCCAATACCTGCCTACACTGTCCAACATACGCTCAAACCTGAGCGATTAAGCCGCTAGTGCCAACAATGAAAGAAGAAAGAGAAAAGCATGGTTTCTCCTAAGTCAAGTCCCAAAATAGTGTTGCAGTAAAAGATGACAATAATTATGTGACCAATTTAATCATGCATGGTTCCAACATTTTGTCCAATTCCCAAGTATAAACAGTTTAGAATAAATAAGCTAGGGTGACCGTCTCACATGAACAACATCAGTTTTGCAGTCCTCAAATATTAATACTTTGTCTCTAAGCATACAGTCCAGATTAATTAAGCGATTAAAAATAGGTGACCATTCTAACAACAGTTGATCAGGGATCTGATTACTAATAATTAATTCCCTAAAGCATGCAAGTCTACCAACCACATATTATGCATCTTCAATTCAAGGGCACTCTAATATTCCTAGTGGGCATACCAAAGAAAGGAGTACAACAACCACCCACCTGAAGCGCAACTGTCCAAACTCGTACAGTCAGAAAATACCAAAATTCCAAATTCTCGCTCCCACAATTTTAGCACACCCGCAATACTCCTGGTACATCAAGGAATCCACTAATTATACTAGAGTCTCAATTATAGCACTAATTACCACATACAAACACGAGTACCAAACTGTCAAATTATCACCTGCAGAAAATGTCCAGAAAATTCCAATAAAAATATCACGGCGATCCCTGCGACGATAGCTTCGCAACGGTACCTTGCACGCCCAAATCCGAGTTCTGTACACCAAGATAAAAATTCAGCAAGAGGGCACTCTCATACACTAATCAGGATTAAGGGCTGATTACTGTTCACAGAGAAATCCTTAATTATCACCTCGAAAGAAAATTCACAAAAATCCACTAAAAATACGAGCGCGTTCCTTGCGATCCGTAGATGAAAAAGTTGTATAGGCTCGTTTCCGTCGGACGCTCGTGCGCAAAGATATAGCCGAAACACTCCGCTGCTGTCAAGGAATTCCATACAGAAAATGGGGTCACTTGTTGCCTCGAAATCCGTGCCAAAACCTCGAAACGGGAAAGCGCGACCAAAACGAAAGATGAAGTCCTACCTCTTAGGAGTCCACTGGTCCAAGAATCGCAGGAAAATGATGTCGGGGTAGCCCAGGGGAGCAAAAATACGATCGCTGCGCCGAAGGAGAACACTAGGAAGCAACGTCGCGCCGCACCGTAAAATGGGGAACCTCGGGATTCGTGCCTCCTAAAATCTTGAAAGTTGGCAGAGAGATCAAGGACTTAAAGATGAAGATTTTTGCTAGAAATAAGCTTGGGCTGAAGGGGCTCGGTTTGGGAGAAAACAGAGGAAGAAGGAGGCTCGGATTGGCACTATTTATATAGGCTGAAAACAATTCAATTAATTCCCACCATGTCCCTGGTTTCGGGCGCACCCCAGAATTCGGGCGGCTACAGTAACGGGCCGGCCCAGGGTTTCCGGGCGCGCACAGTGCGGCCCGGCCCACGACACAGCCCAGTCCACTAAGCCCCCGAGCCCCGCTGATCCCGGTGCACCTGAGCCAGCCACTGGTGGCGTGCCACGTGTCCCGGCAGCCCGTGCACCGCGCACGTCGCGGCGTGGACCGCGCACGTCGCGGCTGACCCGGGCGTACGGTCACCTGCCCCGGTCAATCAGTCCACTGCTGCGTGGACCGGGCGCACAACACCGGACCAACCAAACCTCGCCACGTGTCCCCCGGTCTACCGTGCACCCGGACCCAATTTCGGTGGACCGCGCCCGCTGCGCCGGCCAACCAGGAAGCGCCGCGTGGCCCGCCCCCGGTGCACGACCCTCGCGGTGGACCGCGCGCCTGTCCGAGGCCGCGCCGCCGCCCGCCGCCGCCGCCGCCGCCGCCGCCGCCGGCGCCGGTGATCGCCGGCGACACTGTTCCGGCATGAACAGTACCCGCGAGCTCAAAATCGACAAGTAAATAGCCCCTCTTGACCGTTTTCGCGCGCTGATTCCAAAAACGAGGTCCGTTTTGCCAAATTCCGCCTCCAAAATTTGCCGGAGGCTCCCGCAAGCGCCGAAAACTGCCAAAACTTCCGGGAGTCCGCTTTTGGACATCCGGACTCAGAATTAAGCAAACCAAAAGCCAAACTCAAGCGTTTTTCCGCACTGAATCCAAATCCACCATCTGTTTGGCCAAATTCCTTTTCTAAAATTCGGCAAAAGCAGCCGATGGCCACTACAGTCAATCAGAGCTCACAGGGTCCATCTGTGGCATCCCCTTGATGCACTATGGGCCAGGTACACCATCAACAGGTGTTTAAATAGTGGATTCACGGGAAAAAGCTGCAGAGGGATCAGGGGTCCTACACACATTCTTCCCCCCTTTAAGCCCTGACGTCCACGTCAGGCTCAAGCACACTCACAAGCACCAGGCGATGTGAGACTCGTCTCGCTAGCCTTAGCCGACCTTGTGAGGAGCTGCAAAGCGTGCTAGAGCTAGAGTAGTTCTAGGATGGGTGACCCCCTGGGAAGTGGGGCGTCACAAAAGAGCTACGCGGATCGGAGACGCCGGGACCTGGAATTCCAGGTGGGTGAACACGTGTTTTTGCGGGTCTCGCCGTCCAGAGGAATCAAGCGCTTTGGGTTAAAGGGCAAGCTGAGCCCACGGTTTGTGGGGCCGTTCGAGATCTTGGAGCGCATTGGCCCAGTGGCTTACCGCCTCGCCCTACCGCCGAACCTCAGCCGGGTGCACGACGTGTTCCACGTCTCAATGCTCAAGAAATACTTCCACGACCCATCGCATGTCCTGGACGTCTCGACACTCGAACTGAAGGAGGACCTAAGCTTCGAGGAAGCCCCGGTACGGATTCTAGCACGAGAGAACAAGACGCTCCGAAACCGAGTCATTCCCTACGTAAAGGTGCTTTGGAACAACCACGAGGAGCGGGAAGCGACGTGGGAACTGTTGGGTTTAGGTTAATAAGGATCTAATAGGGGAAAAAACACCTAGAGGGGGGTGAATAGGTGTAAACAATAAACACTCAAAAATCTTTGTGCGATAAAACCCAATGCGGAAAAATAAAAGAACACACAAGATTTTTACGTGGAAAACTCCAAACCGGAGTAAAAAACCACGGGACCGATAACACGGCGAAATCCACTAGAGTTAACACACGTACAAGGTGATATAACGTACTCACAGACGACTCAACCTTTTACCATACGCCCCTAGTCGATCTTCTCCGCTCGCTCCACGACGCTTCTCGAATCCACGATCCGCGCCCCAACGCTGAATCCACAGCGTCCAACGTCGAGTCCACGACGTCCGACCGAATCCACGGTCTTCACCCAATGGCACGCTTCGAATCCACGAACACACCTCGCTCCGAATCCACGAGAGCGATGACACCTTGAATCCACAAGGCCACGCGAGTCCACGCGCCGATTTTGGGATAAATCGTTGTTTGTTTGGGTGGTGATGATCCGCCGAATACTTAGATCAAGAGTAGATCGGAAATACCATCTAAGTATTCATTAGTTTGATTCAACTCAAGATATGAGTATGAAAACCTAGAATCAAACTAATCAATATAGATGAAGAACCATTAAATAGATCTAATGATTTCCGTTCTTCTCTATATGTGGATCTAAGGCCGTATAAAATGATATTTGAAAATGACGGCTCTTTTTCCGATGCCCTAGAAATGAAATAGGAGGGCTATTTATAGGTTAGAAACCCTAGGAAGAATATTCGGATCAAAAACAAACTTTTCTGGAAAGTTTTACCGACGGCGATCCGGATTGCATAAGCCACGATCCGGATCGCAGACGCACAGAATGCAGTTTCCAGAAAATCACCTGTTCGGGATCCGGATCATAATCCACGATCCGGATCGTTCATACATTTTCACAAAACACCCCATTCGGGATCCGGACTGCCCAAGCTATGATCCGGATTGCAGCAATGTATGAACGAACACCTTTCGGGATCCGGATTGAAAGCCACGATCCGGATCCTGAACATGTCCCATGTCCAGTTTTTGATGAATATGCAATTAAAACCTCTTCCAGGTGTTTCTACACTATAAGAAGTATTCGGATCATCAAAATTATTTAGTTAAACGTACCTGATCCTTTTGAATTCTTCTTTCTTGAGATTGAGGTATATGATCCAAAGTTTCTTCATCTTCAATCTTCAAGACTTAAACTATTCACGAAATACGCCAACTCAAATTCCGTAACAATCTCCCCCTTTGGCGGTTTCGTGACAAAACACAGATCCACAAAAGAAAATTCAAAAAGATATTTTTGTTGCTATCACCATACAACAAAAATTTACAAAAGAGTTCCAGGAATTAAAAACATGAGATAAACTCCTAAGACAGACTCTAGACTTAGACATCTGTAACCTCTGCACACAGAAAACATTCTTGACAAACAAATTCGTTAGATACCTCAAGAATTGGAACATAGAAAAAACCAAGTACAGAGATAGAGTTTGATCTCATCATGACATTTAAAAGAATCAGATATGTGAAAGAAACATAGTTAAAACCAACATATCTTCTAAGCAGTTGAAAAACCAAATGTCAAAGTATGTTAGTCCAACATCAACTTGTTAGTCATATTACATGCCCAAATAGTTAGTCAAATAGTTAGTATAGAAGCATGTCACAATCCACAAAAGAAAAACAAAGTTGAGTTGAGATTCATTTTCATACTTACCTTTTACCTTGTCATTCATTGTTCATTGTTTTCGCTAACTCTCTCCCCCTTTTTGTCACAAAAACAAGCCAAAACGTAGCATGAGCTACAATATGTAAGGAGAGTAACAAAAAAAGAGTTCTAAAAGTATGCACAAACTGAGAAATAAACTAAAAGAGTAAAGAAAAACAGTGTTCTGAGAACTAAGAACCCAAACTAAGGTGACCAATTCTGTTGCTCAATCTGAAGAGTCAGAACTAGTACAGCTCAGCTTGCTTAAAATCCTTTAAGCAAGTTCTTAAGGTTTGAGTATTTTTTCTTGATCTTCTTGTGTTCAGAGGAGACTTGCTGAAGCTCTCTCGATATTCTTTCATGTGTAGCAGAGATTCTTTGTTGTTCCTGACGAATCGATTCCAATATCTCTGTCTCAGTTGTCCGTGTCTTTGAATAAGATGAACGCTGTCTGGATGCAGATGGTGCATCAGGTCCTGCAGTCCATGGTGATTCAGTTTGCAAAATTCCAGAAAGTGAGCGTGCTCTGGTTAGAGGCCCACTCTGCTGGCTTGTACTTCTTTGAACGCTTTTCCTTCTTGTATATTGTACGGTCGTGGAGGCAGATTTCATAAGTCTCTTCCCTTTGGTGAACTTCCTTTCTTCTTCATCAATTTTTCGCTGAACATCCTTGAAGAATTCGTCCCATTCTTCACTATTGTAATCCGAGCTGTCTTCATTGGCTCCTTCCGGTTTGTCTCCAGTTGAGACGCCTGGTTCTTCTTTAACAGATGAACCCCAGGCACCATTGCGACCAGAAAGATGATCAACCAGGAGAATGCCATTGATTCTAGTGCTTTGAGTTTTAAGAAAGTGTCCTGTGAAGACCAACTCAAGAACATATGAAAAATCGTCAATTTTGAAAAATTTGAAAAATTGTACCTAGACAATCATAATCATGTAGAGAAGCCAAGAATCAAATTAGTTTTCCAAAAAGAATTTTAAAAATAGATCAAATCCATGATTTACAAAAATTCCTCTTTTATGCCCTAAAACCGAATTTTTAGAAATCGAAGCCTAAAAACTCGTTAATCAAGTGAAATCCCAGCATAAAAGCAAAACTAATTGACCCAGAGTTCTTATTTCAAAAGAAATTTGATCAAAAACCATTCACAAACGAAAAAAATCCAACTTTTCAACTCACGTTTGATGAAAAAACAGAAAAACTGTGAAAAACCGAGTTTTGATCATGAAAACTTACTTGAATCCGAAGAACTTTGAGTTTTGAAGCACCAAGAAGCAAGAAATCTAGAGAGAGAAACTCTAGAAGCTTGAAAACCAGAAATTAGGGTAAAGAAATCTCGAATCTGAATGTTTCTATATAAAACCCTAGCCGTGATCCGGATCGGCCGAGAATGTGATCCGGATCGGCTACCCGCAGGAAAAATCCTGCGTTCGGGATCCGGATCACTTGCCCGATCCGGATCGGCTACACCTTTTTCTTCAGAAAAATTTAGAAAAATACATAAAATCCAGAAAAAGTATGTAAGCACTTTACCATGTCAACTTTAAACAAATGACATCGTTTCATACAACAAGAAATAGATTATGCAAAATCTATCAAAAATATCCAAAAATGAAACGAAAATTTACGAAAGTTAAAACACTTAAAGTTGAACAACTTCAATTACATCTATCCTGATCTTATGTGTAATGCCTTTATCAAATCATCAATTTCAGTAAAGAAAATGAAATACCAAGATCAATAGATGTTTGAAATCCCAGATAAGTTAGATAATATATCTAGACAATCTGTTGAAGGAGTGGCTCTTTGAGCATCTTTAATCAAAAATCCCACCTTATACCAACCATGAAATACGACTGAGTCAAGTATTTCAATATGATTTCATCAACAATTTTTCAAACAAAAATTTGCTTTTCATTCATGGAGTATCTTTTTCTTTCATTTTCTCCATGTGGTGGTAGTTTTCACACTCCTCATTGGGATGTAACTCTTTCCACATCTTTTGAGCATTTTACATTTCATTGACTCCCCCTCAATTGGCTATCAATTATTTAATATATAAGGTATTCAACCAAACCATTGATCTCGAATTCATACTCGACTAAGCAATCAAATATGATAATGACTATACCAAGAGATCATTGAGAGAGAAATTGACTTTGATCACTTAAAAGATGGTTTAATTAACGTAAATGATCATTGCAACATTGAAATATTATGACATCAAAAGCATAATAAATTTCTAAATGCATAAAAGGATGCAATTAAAGTCAATTATGATTTATGCTCAATTAATGTCCTATGTACAAAACATAGATAAAGAACAAAACAAAAACAAAACAAAAACAAAACCTAACCTAAGCAAAGGTTTCAAAAGAGTTTATTTCAAGGAAAGCATGCCAATTGCTTTACGCAAGTGAATAAAACGTTTTTGATCCAAAGGTTTTGTTAAGATATCAGCTAATTGATCCTCAGTTGAAATATATGACAGTTGAAGAATGTTTGATTCAACTAGCTCTCTAAGAAAATGATATCTAAGTTCAATATGTTTTGTTCTAGAGTGCAACACAGGGTTTTTAGAAATGTTAATAGCACTAGTGTTGTCACATAAAATGGTTACCGAAGATGTTGAAATCCGGAAATCGCTCAACACGCTTTTCATCCAAATCAATTGGGTTGAACAACTTCCTGCAGAAATGTACTCCGCTTCGGCAGTCGAGAGTGCTATGCAGTTCTGCTTTTTACTGTGCCATGCAACAAGGCAGTGGCCAAGATAGAAGCATGCACCACTCGTGCTTTTCCGGTCATCCACCGATCCAGCCCAATCGGCATCTGAGTATCCAACAATATCCAAAGTCGTTCCCATAGGATACCAAATTCCGAAATTGATTGTACCTTTGATATACCGGATGATCCGTTTCACCGCTTTCAGGTGAACCTCCTTCGGTGCTGATTGATATCTCGCACAAATCCCAACACTGAAGGATATATCCGGGCGACTAGCCGTGAGATATAGTAGACTTCCAATCATACTGCGGTACAGTTTCTCGTCTACATTCTCACTTTGTGATTCACTTCCAAGTCCCTTATGGCTAGTTCCCATTGGAGTCGGAAAATCCTTAGAATTTTCAAGATCAAACTTTTTGACCAACTCCAGTGCATACTTGGATTGACACAAGTGAATTCCTTCATCGTTTTGTTTAACTTGTAATCCAAGAAAATAATTCAATTCGCCCATCATGGACATCTCAAATTCGCTTTCCATGGTCTCCGCGAATTTAGAAGCATCATTATCTCTTGTTGCTCCAAAAACAATGTCATCGACATAGATTTGAGCAACTATGAAATTGTTTTGATAATGCTTCACAAAGAGAGTCCTGTCAGCTCCCCCTCGAGTGTAGCCCTTTTCCAAAAGGTGCTTTGTCAACCTTTCGTACCATGCTCGCGGTGCTTGTTTCAGACCGTAAAGAGCCTTTTTCAGACGAAAAACATGGTTAGGTAGTTTATGATCCACAAAACCTTTCGGTTGAGCTACATAAACTTCCTCATTTAAAAATCCATTTAAAAAGGCGCTCTTAACGTCCATTTGAAATAATTTGATTTTAAAATGACAAGCAATCGCAAACAATATACGAATGGACTCGAGTCTAGCTACAGGGGCGAAAGTTTCATCAAAGTCTATACCTTCTACTTGAGAGTAGCCTTGAGCAACTAACCTTGCTTTGTTCCTGATGATAGTACCTTCTTCGTTTTTCTTGTTCTTGAAGATCCATTTGGTACCTATCACATTGTGTTGCTTCGGAGGCTTCGTCAATTCCCAGACTTTGTTTCGCTCGAATTGATGGAGCTCTTCCTGCATTGCTTTAATCCAGTAATCATCTTGGAGAGCTTCATCAACATTCCTTGGTTCGATTTGAGATACATAGCATGCAAATCCGCAAACCAATTGTCTCCGTGTTCTAACTCCTTCTTGTGGATCTCCAATTATGTTCGATTCCGGGTGATCCTTGGAGATGCGTAACGTTTGAGGTAGAGGAGTAGGCGGAGGTACACGAGATGATTCCTGCACATCAGATAAGCTTGAAGAACCGTTAGATGCATCAACATTATTATCGAAAGAATTGTTAGAAGAAGATGCATTAGCAGGTGTATCATCATCAAGAGAGATATCGAGGGTAGATTTTTCAGATTCAAAGTGAAAAGCTTCATCTACCTTAACATTTATCGATTCTACGATCGTCTTAGATTCTAAGTTAAAAACTCGATATGCTCTGCTGTTTGTAGAATAACCTAAGAAAATCCCTTCGTCACTTCGAGAGTCAAATTTTCCAAGATTCTCACGATCACGTAAAATAAAACACCGACTCCCAAAGATACGAAAATATTTGATGTTAGGTTTTCTACAAAACCAAAGTTCATATGGTGTATTCAAAGTCCCCGGGCGCAAATACACGCGATTGATAACATAAACAGCAGTGTTCACCGCTTCAGCCCAAAAATATAAAGGTAAGTTCCGGCTGTGAAGCATAACACGTGCCATTTCCTGTACGACCCTGTTTTTGCGCTCGACTACACCATTTTGTTGAGGTGTGTAAGGTGCGGAGAATTCATGTTTAATGCCATTAGAAGTGCAAAAATCAATGAATTTGGAATTTATGAATTCCCCACCTCTATCACTCCTAACTCGAGTAATCCTTTCATTCTTTTCTATCATAATACGATTGCAGATTTCGAGAAAAGAATCAAAGGTATCAGCTTTTTCTTTTAGAAATGCTACCCAAGTATATCTAGAAAAATCATCAACCAACAAGAAAATATACCATTTACCTCCCAGAGATGGTTGACGAGTTGGCCCCATTAAGTCCATATGCAAAAGTTCCAAAGGCCGTTTTGTACCTATGTGGTTCAAGTTCTTGTGTGCAGTCCTAGACTGTTTTCCCTTTTGGCAACCGCCACACACAAGGTTTTGTTCAAAAGAAAGTTTCGGAACCCCCTTGACCACATCTTTATTTGAAATTCTAGCAAGTTCCTTAAAGTTTATGTGACCTAGCCTTTCATGCCAAAGTGTTTCATTTTTCAAAGATGCTAGGTTACATTTTTCAGAAATCTTAGAAGGAACTACATAACAATTGTTTTCTGATCTAACCCCCTTTAAAAAGAAAGCATGGTTCATGTCAGTTACAGTGCATTTATCAGATGAAAAATTAACTGAATAACCACTATCACACAGTTGACTTATGCTTATGAGGTTAGTCTTAAGGCCATGAACAAATAATACATTATCTAGAACCGGGCCATCTGGAATAGCTACCGTTCCCTTTCCAACAATTTTGGAAGACCGACCATCTCCGAAAACAACAAGTCCTCCGGAGTTTTTCTCAAATGTTTGAAAACAGTTTTTATCGCCGGTCATATGACGGGAACACCCGCTATCCAGGTACCAAGACGAACTATCATATGCATGCAAGGAAACATTGGTAGCAAGACAGGGAAAGATTTCACCTTTGCGCACCCAAACCTTTTTGGATGCGTCGGTAATGGTCGTGAAGTTGATTTCCTAGGTGAGAGCGTCTTGCTTGAAGAATTGCTGCTCCTTGATGATGTCGTCTTGAGCGATGTACTACCAAGGCTCTTTTCCGTCAATTTGATTGGAGTGGTTTTCCGAGGAATAGCCCTTTTGGTAGTCATTGCAAGATGTTCTTGAGGTGTGCGTTTGGCTCCAGTCTTGCAATTTCTTCTTATGTGCCCTGAAATGCCACAACGAAAACATACCTTGGTTCTTGTCGATTCCGAAGATGATGTAGTAGGTTCGTTGTCGTTGCTTGTCGTGAACACCGGTGTCGGAGGAGGAGATACCGACGAGGCACAAATACCGTACCACTCGAACTTGGAATGTCTCCAGTTTGAGTGTATCCGAGGCCGAACTTGTTTCTTTGACCGAGACCAAGGAGTCTGTCCAACTTACTCCTTCCAGAAGAAAATCTCTGTAAGTCATCCTTTAGTTGGCGTATGGTCTCTGTCATTTCCAATTTTTCCTGTCGGGCCTCGCCGTAGAGCTTCAAGAAGTAATTCGCTTTGTTCACCATATCTACATAACTCTTCTCGAAATGCTCATTGGACTCTTGAAGGGAAACATTTGTCTTAACCAGATTGTCCCTTTCCACTTCAAGATCGGTTGAGATAGAGGTTACTCTTTTTACTTCATCTTCAAGATCCAGTAATCTCTCTTTCAACCCCTTGTTTTGTTTAGCCAGTTTCTTTGAATCCCTCAAAAGTTGATGGTAGGCTAAAACAAAATCTTCACCTTCCGAATTATCTGACTCATCGTCCGTTGCAATCTTTTCCACAGTGGAGTTGGACAGTGAGTCGGATGTACTTGCCATTAAGCACATGAAGGATGAAGGTTTGGTGGACGCGTGGAAAGCTGTCGCGTTGTCTTCTTCATCACTTGACGATGACTCATTTGACGTGGAGTTGTCATCCCAAGTGACTGCTTGCATCGCTTTCTTCTTAGCCGGATTCTTGTTGGGACATTCCGTTGCTATGTGGCCGTAGCCTCGACATTTGAAACACTGAACTTGTCCCTCAGAACTTTTCTTATCCTTTGAGAAGTTCTCTTGGCTTCTTGACTTGTAGCTTGAGAATCCCTTGCCTTTCTTCGACTTTCCGAAGGATGGAGTTTTGCTTGAATTTCCCCTTCGAAAGTTGCGGCGAAACTTCCTTGTCAAGAGAGCGAGCTGCTTCTCAAAGTCCTCCATAGAAATGTTCTCGTCGTCGTCCGAGGAGGATGAATCCGCGTCTTCTTCTTTAGTTGATTTCAATGCGTAACCTGAAGACTTAGAAGAGGATGCCTTTCCAGAAGAATAGTTAGTAGGAAAAGTCATTTCATAAGTTTGTAAAGCACCTACTAATTCTTCTACACGCATTTCGTCCGGGTGTTTAATTGTTTCAATGGCTGCAACCTTCGGGCGAAATCGTTCAGGAAGAGTTCTTAGAATTTTTCTTACAACTTTAAATTCTGGAATCTTCTCTCCCAAGTTAGCACATGAGTTCACGATGTCTTGCAATCGTGTGTAATAGTCAGTGAAGGATTCATTCTCTGCCATAGAGATAGAGTCAAACTTGCTCGTAAGCATTTGCAGTTTCTGAATCTTCACTAGGTTAGTTCCCTCATGCGTAACTTGAAGAACATCCCAGATTTCTTTCGCAGTCTCACATGCCGAGACGCGAGAGAACTCAGTTTGTGACAAAGCATTAAATAGAGCATTAATCCCTTTGCCATTGTAAGAAGATAAGTCTATCTCTTCCTTGGTCCATTTCGACCTAGGTTTTAAGGTGCGAACATCATCTAAAATTTCAGTTGGATTAGACCATCCTAATTCAATTGATTGCCACACCCTTTCGTCGATGGAAATTAAGAAAGCTTTCATCCGTACTTTCCAGTACGCATAATTAGTTCCATCAAAGAAAGGGGGTCGATTGATGTTTCCACCTTCAACCATTGTTTACAACCCTATTCCCGCTCTGATACCACTTGTTGGGTTTAGGTTAATAAGGATCTAATAGGGGAAAAAACACCTAGAGGGGGGTGAATAGGTGTAAACAATAAACACTCAAAAATCTTTGTGCGATAAAACCCAATGCGGAAAAATAAAAGAACACACAAGATTTTTACGTGGAAAAACTCCAAACCGGAGTAAAAAACCACGGGACCGATAACACGGCGAAATCCACTAGAGTTAACACACGTACAAGGTGATATAACGTACTCACAGACGACTCAACCTTTTACCATACGCCCCTAGTCGATCTTCTCCGCTCGCTCCACGACGCTTCTCGAATCCACGATTTGCGCCCCAACGCTGAATCCACAGCGTCCAACGTCGAGTCCACGACGTCCGACCGAATCCACGGTCTTCACCCAATGGCACGCTTCGAATCCACGAACGCACCTCGCTCCGAATCCACGAGAGCGATGCACCTTGAATCCACAAGGCCACGCGAGTCCACGCGCCGATTTTGGGGTAAATCGTTGTTTGTTTGGGTGGTGATGATCCGCCGAATACTTAGATCAAGAGTAGATCGGAAATACCATCTAAGTATTCATTAGTTTGATTCAACTCAAGATATGAGTATGAAAACCTAGAATCAAACTAATCAATATAGATGAAGAACCATTAAATAGATCTAATGATTTCCGTTCTTCTCTATATGTGGATCTAAGGCCGTATAAAATGATATTTGAAAATGACGGCTCTTTTTCCGATGCCCTAGAAATGAAATAGGAGGGCTATTTATAGGTTAGAAACCCTAGGAAGAATATTCGGATCAAAAACAAACTTTTCTGGAAAGTTTTACCGACGGCGATCCGGATTGCATAAGCCACGATCCGGATCGCAGACGCACAGAATGCAGTTTCCAGAAAATCACCTGTTCGGGATCCGGATCATAATCCACGATCCGGATCGTTCATACATTTTCACAAAACACCCCATTCGGGATCCGGATCTGCCCAAGCTATGATCCGGATTACAGCAATGTATGAACGAACACCTTTCGGGATCCGGATTGAAAGTCCACGATCCGGATCCTGAACATGTCCCATGTTCAGTTTTTGATGAATATGCAATTAAAACCTCTTCCAAGTGTTTCTACACTATAAGAAGTATTCGGATCATCAAAATTATTTAGTTAAACGTACCTGATCCTTTTGAATTCTTCTTTCTTGAGATTGAGGTATATGATCCAAGGTTTCTTCATCTTCAATCCTCAAGACTTAAACTATTCACGAAATACGCCAACTCAAATTCCGTAACAGGAACTAGAATCCAGGATGAGGGAGGGCTATCCCTACCTTTTCACCGAGATCCAAGTTTGAGCTTCGAGGACGAAGCTCGTTTTAAAAAGGTGAGTGGTGTAGTATCCGCTGGCAAAATGTTATGGTTCCATCTTTGGGTCTACTTTTGTTAGTCTTTTTTCGCGTTTCGTTCAGGGGTCCGGGAAGGGGGACTAATTAATTCTGTGTTTCTGGACAGATCGTCGGGGCTCGCGAGTATTTTTAGTCAATAAAGCTCGCGAAACGGAGTCCGCCGGCGAAATCGGTTTTGGATTCCGACTCCGGAATCTCCCGGAATAAATTCCAGAAGGTGACGGTAAGCTCGGTTGACCAACGCGGGTAACCAGTCAGACCGGACCCCGGTTCGAACCCAACCTTTCGTTTAATTGGGTTTATTTTTGATTAGGGAACGGTTCCGTTCCTTTTTCCCCTTTCTCATTATATCCGTCTCAACCTCCCTCACCCTAGGGTACGATACCGAGCGTGGACTAGGAGCCAAAAATCCCACCCCAACCGTACCCTCTCCCTCACCAATCGTGCGGAAGATCCAGGCGGCGAGACCAAGGCAGAGAGGAAGACGACTTCACACCTCTTGGGGTCGAAACCGCAGGACCGGATCATCATTCTCTCGAGGTGAGCACGTTAGGGTTTACTTTTTCTCGTTCTTGTTTCTTGTTCTTGATCAGAGTAGTTCGAGGAGGAGGGGTGAGGGCATCGCCGGAGTCCGGCGCGGACGAAGCCGCATGCGGGAAATGCCCGCATGCGGACGGCATGCCGGCGGCCGCGCAACCCCGCATGCGGGCATCCCCCGCATGCGGGAGGGCTGCCGCCCAGCCGCGCGGGGCTGGGGGCCGGCAGCCCCGCACGCGGGCAACCCCGCATGCGGGTGGGCTGCCGCCCCAGCCGCGCGGGGCTGGGGGGCGCGCAGCCCGCATGCGGGTCAACCCGCATGCGGGCGGGCTGCCGCCCCAGCCGCGCGGGGCTGGGGGCGCGCGGCCCGCATGCGGGCCAACCCGCATGCGGGCGGGCTGCTGCCCCAGCCGCGCGGGGCTGGGGGCGCGCGGCCCGCATGCGGGCAAACCCGCATGCGGGCAGCGGGGAGTTGGTGTTGCGGGTGGGTTCCGCGGGAGTCGGGGCCGCCCGCGTTGTCGGTTCGCCCGGGGACGCCGCCACCTTCGCCAAACTGGCGGGGCGTGGCCGCGGTCGACCGGGAGGGCTGGGTGTTCCGCGTCCCCCTTACTTGTGTGTACCTTTCGGGATGTTGATGGAGTTACTAACTCCGGTGAGACGGGTTTGTGTAGGTCCGGGCGGGCGCACCGGGACGCGAAAGAACCCGAAGTCGACCAGCAGCGCGACAGCGAGAGAGGTGGGTTTCTTTGAGCCTAAGTATAGACTCGGTGTTCATGGACAGTAGTTTAATTTCATATTCGTAATACTAATGCTGACGGTTTCTATATTGCGATATTATTCTGTAATCGGTTCATTGTGCTCATGGTTGCGACACGCGCACCCGCGGTCTGGCCACCGCAAAGGGTGCTCTTTTCCGGGAAAGCGGTCTTCGACCCGTGTTAACCCACAAGGTGAAGTGGTGGGGGCCCCCGTAGGTGTGGGGTTTGAAGCATCAAAAGGTGGGGGAAAAAGGTGCGACCTGTCGGGATAGGCATCCGACGAGGTCAGGTGCCCCAAGGTGTGAGCGGCGTGTTCTGTCGGGATAGGTGCTCGATGGGAACAAGGTGTGTAGGTGTTATAGGTATTACAGATGTTGCAGGTGTTACATGTGTTTGCGGGTCACACTTCCAGTGGGTTGAGTGGGTGCTCCGGATAGTTTTACTGTTGGGTTTGGTTTTCCCTTTACTGCTTTTTATCATTATCACATGTCGCTGACTCCCACTCCGTGACAGGTTCTTCCAGGGGTGAGCGGTAGGTGGCGGTGAGGTCGGGACAGGAGTGGTCGGGCTGCGAGGAGCCCTAGTTTGTATCCCCTTTACTTTTTCCTGCATTTCATTTCATACTATCGACTACGGTGTGGTTCGCGATACCCTTGTGGGGTCGGTGTGGATGTTGATTCCCGGTGTTCCGGATTTGATATTATGTTTCCTTTATTCGCCCGTTGGCCATTTTCCAAGCAAAGTAACTAGAAAAGGACTTCGAAAACTATCTTTTAAAAATATGGGGTCGTGTGGGCCCGCTTTTGCAAACCCTGTGGATTTATGGCATCTTTCTAAACCGTTTTCAAAACCTCGGGTCGTGTGGGCCTGTTTTCAAAACTGTGAGTTTATCCTTTCAACTTGTTTGGCGACGGGCGTTCTCTTTAGTTTACATTGTTGGTTGAATATTTGAGACTGTTGTGATTAATTGAATGCTTGTATTGAGAGATTGTATAGTGCGACGCCGTGCATATACAGGGGAGACTCTGCCCGATTTTCGAGTAAACCTGTATATGTGGCGGGTCTGGGCGCGCGCCGGGGAGGTCTGAATCAAATCAAAAATTTATTATTAAAGGAACTTGAACTACCAACTCTTTGTTTTCCGCTGAGCGAGACCCCCGGGGCGTGACAGCAAAAGACACTGCAAAACAAGGGAGAAGAAAAAGAGGAAAGAAGAATGGGGGTGAGACTACCAGTAAACCAGTAGCCTCCCCTAGTGGGTAAAACCTCAAACTCTGACACACCCACTAGGTCTACAAGAGGCAAAAAGGAAAGAAGTGCGGTAAGCAATGATGACTGCTGAAAACAGGAAACTACCACTACTATGCCTCTAATATGCCAAGCTAAAAGAATAGCTAAAAGTATGCATCAGAATATAAATGCCTGCCTGCCCAGACCCAATCGATACACCAGTAAGCACTGGTACTGCCTGCTCTGCCTGCCAAATCGGGTATGCCAGCCTACGCATAACACCGATAGGGGATGAGAGTCTCAAGGACTCGAAGCCTGTAAATCGCACACTCCGGAGTGGCACTCGAGGGGAGCGACCCACACGAGTATAATGTCTTAGTAACAAGTATCATAGATCAGCAGGACTGGATCATGACTCTGATCAAAGTGGGAAAACCCATCCACTAAAGGGAGACCCAATCTCAACCTGATGAAAGATAAACAAATAGTGGGAAACCCCATCCACTAGAGACCTGATACCCAATTTGATGCATAAGCAACCTCCGGTCAACCGCCCAAGGTCCGCGGTTGCCGCAATACCCTGCCATCAAGCCTGCCTGTCCCAAAACCCAAGATCCACAATCGGGTAGAACAATCGATATCCGGTCAACCGCCTACTGTCCGCGGTTGCCGCAATAACCCCCAAGTCCGACATCAAGTACACCCTGTCTCCGACCCCAAGGTCCCGGCTACACTATCCCAAACCCCCGCTCGAACCCGAGCAACATGACTCGAAAGTCTAAATAAGAAGGAGAAAGAAAGCAATCATGGTTTCTCCTAAGTCAAATCCCAATATTATAGTGTAGCAATAAAAGATGGCCTATCTAGATGTCCATACAAGCATGCAAGTGTTCTCAAGGAAATATAATTCAAGGCATTGATCATTAACAGTATCCACCTACGAGACATCGTCTACCCTCAAGTAGTACCATCAACCGGATAATCAAATAGTCCAACATAAATATTCCATTCCACATGCAAGGTTAACCGCTATCAAAGCAACCCTATTCCCACACCGGCATGCATAAACCCAACCCCAATCATGGTTAATCAAGATGTCCAATAAAGGGGATCACTCTAATATTCCTAGTGAGCATGTCAAAATAGAGGCAAGAAACAACCACCCACCTCGAGCGCTAAATCCTGATCCCAACAGCGAAGTCCGCGCCCGGTCTCAACGATCACCACGGTACTGCACAAAATACCCCAAAAGAACAAGCACAATTAACATACAATGCTCACACCGAAATCTGTCCCAAATACAATCGGTCCACAGTTTTGCCTTTTTCACCTGCGAGATCTGCTCGAGAAATTCCAGGAAAAATACCGTCACGATCCTCGCGACGAACCGGTCGAAACGAGTACCTGCACGTTCCCACATGAGTATTCTACGCTGAGATCCAAAATCGACAAGAGAACCACCCCGAAACAAACCAATCACAAAAACTGAATCGCAAAGTTCTGTAAACAGGGACTTTTCACCTTCTGGGAAAATTCAGGAAATTCCACAAAAATTTGGGGAGATTCCTCGTGATGTGTAGATGCAAAACGCCTTTTGAATCACCCCAATCCGATGCCTGTGCGCGAAGATATCGCCGAAAGATCGAACCGCTGTCCAAAACTCGATTACAGCAAATGGTGTCACAGTAAATTAAGAAAAACTCCTCGAAAAGCTCAAAACAAGGGGAAGTAGGAAATACCAAGATTAAAGCTCCGTCAGTCGCCGTTCCAATGGCGCAAGAATCGCCGAAAAATGTGATCGGGGTAGGCCGGGAGAGCTCTCGCATCGAAACGCGACGAAGGGGTACACCGATGAAGGAACATCGCGCCGCGCCGGAGAAAATGGAAATCTCGTAATTCGTGCCGTCAAAAAATCCAAAACTTCACAGGAGTGTTCCTCTCTTCTTGGAGAAGATTTCATCTTCTCATACCTTAGGAAGATGAGGCCTCGAAAATGGTGAAAATGCTCTCCCAAGTCTTCTCGGATGCAAACAAGGAGCCAAACCAGGAAAACAATTCGGGAAATTACCTCTGTGTCCCGCCGAACAGGAAACACCAAAATCCGCCAATCACAGCCTGCCACGTGGCCGCCGAACACCAAACAGCAAAACTAGCCACTGAGGTCGCGCCACGTGGCGCCGACCGTGCCTGCCCGCGCGCCCAGACGCGCCAGCTGCCCTTCTGCCCGCACAGTTGACCAACCAATGGGGAGGCGCCACGTGTCCACTCTCTGCCTGGTGAACCCGGTGTACGAAACCCTGTGGACCTAACCAATAACAAATTGCCACGTGTCCAAGCCCGGCGCACCATACACCTGCGCTACTCCGTAGACCGCGAGCAGTGGACCGTCCAATGGGAATCCGCCAAGTGTCCACACCGGTCCACCGTACACCACCACCCTACTCCGTGCTCCCAGACCACAACACCGACCCAATAGAAATCTGCCACGTGTCCCCCTTCCCGGTGCACGCCTGCCGCGTGGACCGCACACCTGCCCGCGCGCTGCGCGGCTGCCCGCGCCCGAGCCGCCTGCCCGCCGCCTGCCCGAGGCCGCGCCGCCGTCCTCCGCCGCTGCCCGCCGCCGCCGATGCCGCCGGCGATCGCCGGAGTTACTGTTCCGGCCGGTGAATAGTAAAAACACTGTAGCAACTCCGAAAAATAAGTGTAAATAGCCCATTTTGACCGTTTTCGCGCGCTGAATCCGAATTTGATGTCCGTTTTGCCAAATTCCAACTCTAAAAATTGCCGAAGGCACCCGGAAAGGTGTTCTTAGCCGAAATTTCGCGCGGAGCCCAATTTTAATATCCGTTTCGCGCGAAACCACCTCTAAACATCCAACGGTGTCAACCGATCACCCACGTGATCCATTTAAGTCCGAAGTCCAACACTGGTGTCCAATCACGCCCCAAACACCTCCAACACACAGCGTAGGCCTCCAATAGCCACCCCAACGCACAGCAACAGCTCTGCGGAGATCCAGGTCATCACAGTTAGTCAACAAGCAACTTGTTAGTTATATTACATGCCCAAATAGTTAGTCGAATAGTTAGTCGAGGCATGCATGTAATCACAATACAAAACCAAAAGTTGCAAAAGTTGTGATACTTACCTTTCATGGTTCAAAGTTTAACGTTCTTCTTAACGTTCTTCTCACTCTCAAGCATTTTCAATCACTGTTCAAAGTTCTCTAAACTCTCTCCCCCTTTTTGTCACAAAACTCAGCCAAAAATACAAAATGTAAGGAGAGTTAAAAAGTTTCAAAAATATGAAAAACCTGAGAACTAAGGCTAACAGAAACTAAAAGCTGAACTGAAGATCCTAAAAACTGAAAACCTGCAAGAAAAACTGAACAAAAAGATGACAGAGGTTAGGCAAAAATTATTCATCCGAGTCGGACTCATCAGAAGCACTGCATCCCATCTTCGAGAACATTTTCTCCATGAATTTCTTCATTGAATTGACTGACTTAGTTAATGTGATCTGAGATGCCGTGATAATCTCAAGTTCCTCGGAGATTCGCCTCTGTTCTTTGGTTATCTGTTCTTGCTCAAACGATAGGCGTTGTTGTTGCTTGAAAATTGAGGTCACCGACGCTTCATCATCTGCTCCAGGTGCTTGTCGTGATGGCGAGGCAGAGGTGCTGACACCAGGTTTCTTTCCGGATGACGGAGTTGGTGTAATATGAGGCAATTTGTGAAGGGACTTCACAATGGTAGATTCATTTATCATCCCCAAGCAGTGTTGATAAGATGTTGCGGTGATGTCAATCTGAAACTTTTTCAGAATCCTCATGATTATCAACGAAAACGAAAGTCTTTCGGAGGGGTGAGGATGCTCAACATATCTAGACATCCTGTTCCAAATAATATATGGGATGTTCATGTTCAAACCAACTACTTCAGATGGATGCCCCAGAAGATATAAGAATAGCAATCTATCCCATCTCATCACCTTTGTTTGCATGTTTGGGAGAATGTTATAGCAAGTAATGAAGTTGAGAAACTGATATTCAAGTCGGAGTTGTTTGGATTTAACAGTTTTACCATCTTCCGATTCAGTTCCTTCCAAACAAATTCCGTTCAAAACAGTTTGCCACATGGTACTCGTTAGACTTCTTCCCGTCAAATAGTTGATCCCCGATCTGTTGGATTCCATTCCAAGAACTTCACCGATTAACTGCGGAGTGATTTTAAGTCTCATCCCTTGGATGTTTGTATAGAAATGCATTGAGCCATGTTCATCTTCTTGAAGATGTCTTGCATTCGTATAAAAGGTCCTTACTCGATGCAAACAATATCCGAGTAATTCCGGAAATCGGCAAACTTGAAGAAGATTAGCTCGTTCAATTAAAGTCCCAAACTCTGGTGAATGATCGCGGAGAGCACCAATATTGACATGTCGTTCGCCGATGCATTCACGATGTTCAAAAGCTCTAAGGCGATCAGTGTTGACGAGCACTTCTTCCTGGCGAGGCGGAGAATCAGGAACGATTGGCTTGCTAACATCAACATCTCGTGCTTGTCCAAAGCGTCGAGCCAGTCGTTTCCTTTTCACCGAGATGGTTGGAGCAGTCATTGGAGCTTTTCCTTTGTCCATGGGTGTCTTTCCTTTTGATGAAACAGGGGTTTTCTGTGTCGATTTAACGGGCAATGCTTCATCATCGGACAACTCGTCCCAATTCACTTCATCTTTTTCTTGTTCATCCTCTGAATCTTCAAGTTGAACGCATTCTCCCCTTTTGAAAGGTTTCTTTGCTCTCTTCAAGTTATTTATTGCTCTTGTATGCACCATTGTGACTAGCAAAAAAATGATCCAAGAGAATGCCATTGCTGCAAGTTTTATGTGCTTTAAGAAGTGTCCTGTGAAGAGCTCAAGAACATGAAAAAATTGTTAATTTTCAAAAATTTGAAAAATTGTACCCAAACAATCATATTCATGTAGAGAGGCTAGGAATCAAATTAGTTTTGCAAAAAGAATTTTAAAAATAGATCAATTCCATGATTTTCAAAAATTCCTATTATATGCCCTAAAACCGAATTTTCAGAAATCGAAGCCCAAAAATTCGTTTATCTTGAGAAAACCTAGCATATAATCAAAAGTAATCTACCCAGAGTTCTTATTTCAAAAGAAATTTGATCAAAAACCACTCACAAACGAAAAAGATGCATGATTTCTACTCACGTTTTGAGCAAAGAAGAAAAAACAGGAAAAAAAAACGAGATTTTGATCAAGAAAAACTTACTTAGAATCGAAGAACTTGAGTTTGGAAGGCTCTAAGAAGGATGAATTCTAGAGAGAGAAGCTCTGGAGTCTTAAGAACAAAAGATTGCAGTAAAAGAAATCAAAACCCTTTGTTCTTATAAAACCCTAGCCGTGATCCGGATCGGATCGTGAATCCGATCCGGATCGGCTACCCGCAGGAAATACCTGCGTTCGGGATCCGGATCACTTTGTCCAATCCGGATCGGCTCCAACTTTTTCTTTAGAACAATTCAGAAAAATTCCATAAAATCCAGAAAAAGTATGTAAGCACTTTAGCACATCAACTTTAAACAAAATTCATCGTTTCATACAACAAGAAATAGATTATGCCAAATCTATCAAGAATACTAAAAAATGAAACGAAAATTTATGAAAATTAAATCCCTTAAAGTTGAACAACTTCAATCACATCTAACATGATCTTATGCGTAATGCCTTTATCAAATCATCAATTTGGTAAAGAAAATGAAATATCAAGATCAATAGATGTTTGAAATCCCAGATAAGTTAGATAATGTATCTAGGCAATCTGTTGAAGAGAGTGGCTCTTTGAGCATCTTTCATTAAAATTCCACCTTATACCAACCTGGAAATTTGACAGAGTCAAGTATTTCCGTATGCATTTTATTTAATTCAAAAATTTAAAAAACCATGCTTGGTATACATGTGGTAGCTGCACACAGTACTCGGACGACCGAGGTGGTAGCTCTTTCCTCCATGTGGTGGTAGTTTTCACACTCCTCATTGGGATGTAACTCTTTCCACATCTTTTGAGCATATTACTTTTCTTTGACTCCCCCTCAATTGGCTATCAATTATTTAATATATAAGGTATTCAACCAAAAATTGATCTCGCATTCATACTCGACTAAATAGTCAAATAAGATAATGACTATACCAAGAGATCATTGAGAGAGAAATTGACTTTGATTACTTAAAAGATGACTTAATAAACATAAATGATCATTGCAACATTGAAATATTATGATGTCAAAAGCATAATAAATTTCTAAATGCGTGAAAAGATGCAATTAAAGTCAATATGACCAATGCTCAATTAATGTCCTATGTACAAACATAGATAAAGAACAAAAACACAAAAACAAAACCTAACCTAAGCAAAGGTTTCAAAAAGAGATTATTTCAAGGAAAGCATTCCAATTGCTTTACGCAAGTGAATAAAACGTTTTTGATCCAAAGGTTTTGTTAAAATGTCAGCTAATTGATCCTCAGTTGAAATATATGAAAGTTGAAGAATATTTGATTCAACTAGCTCTCTAAGAAAATGATATCTAAGTTCAATGTGTTTTGTTCTAGAGTGCAACACAGGGTTTTTGGAAATGTTTATAGCACTAGTGTTGTCACAAAGAATGGTTACCGAAGTTGCTGAAATCCGGAAGTCGCTCAACACACTTTTCATCCAAATCAGTTGGGTTGAACAACTACCCGCTGAAATATACTCCGCTTCGGCAGTCGAGAGTGCTATGCAGTTTTGCTTTTTACTGTGCCATGCAACAAGGCAATGGCCAAGATAAAAGCATGCACCACTCGTGCTTTTCCGATCATCCACAGATCCTGCCCAATCGGCATCTGAGTATCCAACAATATCAAACTTGTTCCCATAGGATACCAAATTCCGAAATTTATTGTACCTTTGATATACCGGATGATCCGTTTCACCGCTTTCAGGTGAACCTCCTTCGGTGCTGATTGATATCTCGCGCAAATCCCAACACTAAAGGATATATCCGGGCGACTAGCCGTGAGATAAAGTAGACTTCCAATCATACTGCGATAAAGTTTCTCGTCTACATTCTCACTATGTGATTCACTTCCAAGTCCCTTATGGCTAGTTCCCATTGGAGTCGGAAAATCCTTAGAATTTTCTAAATCAAACTTTTTGACCAACTCCATTGCATACTTGGATTGACACAAGTGAATTCCTTCATCACTTTGTTTAACTTGTAATCCAAGAAAATATGTCAATTCGCCCATCATGGACATCTCAAATTCGCTTTCCATGGTCTCCGCGAATTTAGAAGCATCATTATCTCTTGTTGCACCAAATACAATGTCATCGACATAGATTTGTGCTACAATGAAATTGTTTTGATAATGCTTCACAAAGAGAGTCCTGTCAGCTCCCCCTCGAGTATAGCCCTTTTCCAAAAGGTGCTTTGTCAACCTTTCGTACCATGCTCGCGGTGCTTGTTTCAGACCGTAAAGAGCCTTTTTCAGACGAAAAACATGGTTAGGTAGTTTATGGTCCACAAAACCTTTCGGTTGAGCCACATAAACTTCCTCATTTAAAAACCCATTTAAAAAGGCGCTCTTAACGTCCATTTGAAATAATTTGATTTTAAAATGACAAGCTATCGCAAATAAGATACGAATGGACTCGAGTCTAGCTACAGGGGCGAAAGTTTCATCAAAGTCTATACCTTCTACTTGAGAGTAGCCTTGAGCAACTAACGTGCTTTGTTCCTGATGATAGTACCATCCTCATTTTTCTTGTTCTTGAAAATCCATTTGGTACCTATCACATTGTGTTGCTTCGGAGGCTTCGTTAATTCCCAGACTTTGTTTCGCTCAAATTGATGGAGCTCTTCCTGCATTGCTTCAATCCAGTAGTCATCCTGAAGAGCTTCATCAACATTCTTTGGTTCGATTTGAGATACGTAGCAAGCGAATCCGCAAACCAATTGTCTCCGAGTTCTAACTCCTTCTTGTGGGTCTCCAATGATGTTCGATTCAGGATGATCCTTGGAGATGCGTAACGTTTGAGGTAACGGAGTAGTCGGAGGTACATGAGATGATTCCTGCACATCAGATAAACTTGAAGAACCGTTAGATGCATCATTATTATCGAAAGAATTGTTAGAAGAAGATGCATTAGCAGGTGTATCATCATCAAGAGAGATATCGAGGGTAGATTTTTCAGATTCAAAGTGAAAAGCTTCATCTACCTTAACATTTATCGATTCTACGATCGTCTTAGATTCTAAGTTAAAAACTCGATATGCTCTACTGTTTGTAGAATAACCCAAGAAAATCCCTTCGTCACTTCGAGAGTCAAATTTTCCAAGATTTTCGCGGTCACGTAAAATAAAACACCGACTCCCAAAGATACGAAAATATTTGATGTTAGGTTTTCTACAAAACCATAGTTCATATGGTGTATTTAAAGTCCCCGGGCGCAAATACACTCGATTAATTACATAGACAGCAGTGTTCACCGCTTCAGCCCAAAAATATAACGGTAAGTTCCGGCTATGAAGCATAACACGTGCCATCTCCTGTACGACCCTGTTTTTGCGCTCGACTACACCATTCTGTTGAGGTGTATAGGGTGCTGAGAATTCATGTTTAATGCCGTTGGAAGTGCAAAAATCAATGAATTTAGAATTTATGAATTCTCCACCTCTATCACTTCTAACACGAGTAATCTTTTCATTCTTTTCAGTCATAATACGATGGCAAATCTCGTGAAAAGAATCAAAAGTATCAGCTTTCTCTTTTAAAAATGCTACCCAAGATATCTAGAGAAATCATCAACCATAAGAAAATATACCATTTACCTCCCAAAGATGGTTGACGAGTTGGCCCCATTAAATCCATGTGCAAAAGTTCCAAAGGCCGTTTTGTACCAATGTGGTTCAAGTTCTTGTGTGCAGTCCTAGACTGTTTTCCCTTTTGGCAACCGCCACACACAATGTTTTGTTCAAAAGAAAGTTTTGGAACCCCCTTGACCACATCTTTGTTTGAAATTCTAGCAAGTTCCTTAAAGTTTATGTGACCTAGCCTTTCATGCCAAAGTGTTTCATTTTTCAAAGATGCTAGGTTACATTTTTCAGAAATTTTACTAGGAACTACATAACAATTGTTTTCAGATCTAACCCCCTTTAAAAAGAAGCATGGTCCTTATCAGTTACAGTACATTCATCAGATGAAAAATTAACTGAAAAACCATTATCACACAGTTGACTTATGCTTATGAGGTTAGTCTTAAGGCCATGACAAATAACACATTTTTCAAAACCGGGCCATCTGGAATAGCTACCGTTCCCTTTCCAACAATTTTGGAAGACCGACCATCTCCGAAAACAACAAGTCCTCCGGAGATTTTCTCAAAATTTTGAAAACAGTTTTTGTCACCGGTCATGTGACGGGAACACCCGCTATCCAGATACCAAGACGAACTATCATATGCATGCAAGGAAATATTAGTAACAAGACAGGGAAAAATTTCACCTTTGCGCACCCAAACCTTTTTGGAATGCGTCGGTAATGGTCGTGAAGTTGTTCTCCTAGGTGAAAGCGTCTTGTTGAAGATTGCTGCTCCTTGATGATGTCGTCTTGAGCGGTGAACTACCAAGGCTCTTTTCCTTCGAAAAATTTGCATTTGATTTCTGAGGAATCACCTTTTGGTAGTCATTGCAAGAGGTGCTTGAGTTGTGCGTTTGGCTCCCATCTTGCAATTTCTCCTTATGTGCCCTGAAATGCCACAACGAAAACATACCTTAGATCTTGACGATCCCGAAAAGGATGAAGTAGGCTTGTTGTCGTTGCTTGTCGTGAATTCCGGTGTCGGAGGAGGAGATACCGACTGAGGCACAAAAACTGTCCCACTCGAACTTGGAATGTCTCCAGTTTGAGTGTATCCGAGGCCGAACTTATTTGTTTGACCAAGACCAAGAAGTCTGTCCAACTTACTCCTTCCAGAAGAGAATCGCTTTAAGTCATCCTTTAGTTGGAGAATGGTCTTCGTCATTTCCAATTTTTCCTGTCGAGCCTCGCCGTAGAGCTTCAGAAGTAATTCGCTTTGTCCACCATTTTGTATGTTCTTTCTCGAAGAGCTCATTGGACTCTTGAAGGGAAACATTTGTTTTAACAGATTATCCCTTTCCACTTCAAGAGCGTTTGAGAGAGAAGTTGCCCTTTTTACTTCTTCTTCGAGATCCTGCAATCTCCCTCTCAAACTCCGGTTTTGCTTTGCCAATTTCTTTG
Organism: Tillandsia fasciculata; assembly: GCA_029168755.2. Lineage (NCBI taxonomy): Eukaryota > Viridiplantae > Streptophyta > Magnoliopsida > Poales > Bromeliaceae > Tillandsia > Tillandsia fasciculata. The sequence continues at coordinate 293,814 of JAQOTM010000198.1, forward strand.
AATCCCTCAAAAGCTTATGGTAGGCAAGAGCAAAATCTTCACCTTCAGAATTACTGATTCATCGTCCGTTGCAATCTTTTCATATAGGAGGAGTTGGACAGTGAATCGGATGTACTTGCCATTAAGCACATGAAGGGTGAAGATGTGGACGCGTGGAAAGCTGTCGCGTTGTCTTCTTCATCACTTGAGGATGACTCATTTGACGTTGAGTTGTCATCCCAAGTGACGACTTGCATCGCCTTCTTCTTTGCCGGATTCTTGTTGGGACACTCCGTTGCAATGTGGCCGTAGCCTCGACATTTGAAGCACTGTACTTGTCCCTCTGAACTTTTCTTATCCTTTGAGAAGTTCTCTTGCTTTCTTGACTTGTAACTTGAAGAACCCTTGCCTTTCTTCGACTTTCCGAAGGATGGAGTTTTGCTTGAATTACCCCTTCGAAAGTTGCGGCGAAACTTCCTTGTCAAGAGAGCGAGCTGCTTCTCAAAGTCCTCCATAGATAGGTTCTCGTCATCGTCTGAGGAGGATGAATCCGCGTCTTCTTCTTTGTTGTTTTCAATGCATAACCTGAAGACTTAGAAGAGGATGCTTTTCCAGAAGAATAGTTAGTAGGAAATGTCATTTCATAAGTTTGTAATGCACCAACTAATTCTTCTACACGCATTTCGTCCGGGTGTTTAATTGTTTCAATGGCTGCGACCTTCGGGCGAAATCGTTCAGGAAGAGTTCTTAAATCTTTCTTACAACTTTAAATTCTGGAATCTTCTCTCCCAAGTTAGCACATGAGTTTACGATGTCTTGCAATCGTGTGTAATAGTCAGTGAAAGATTCATTTTCTGCCATAGAAATAGAGTCAAACTTGCTCGTAAGCATTTGCAGTTTCTGAATCTTCACAAGGTTAGTTCCCTCATGCGTAACTTGAAGAACATCCCAGATTTCTTTCGCAGTCTCACATGCCGAGACGCGAGAGAACTCAGTTTGTGACAAAGCATTAAATAAAGCATTAATTCCCTTGCCATTGTAAGAAGATGAATCTATCTCTTCCTTGGTCCATTTCGACCTAGGTTTTAAGGTGCGAACATCAGAAATAATTTCAGTTGGATTAGACCATCCTAATTCAATTGATTGCCACACCCGTTCGTCGATGGAAATTAAAAAGGCTTTCATCCGTACTTTCCAGTAGGCATAATTTGTTCCATCGAAGAAAGGGGGTCTATTGATGTTTCCACCTTCAACCATTGTTTACAACCCTATTCCCGCTCTGATACCACTTGTTGGGTTTATATGTAATAAAGGATCTAAATAGGGGAAAAAACACCTAGAGGGGGGTGAATAGGTGTAAACAATAAACACTCAAAAAATTATTGCGCAATAAAACCCAATGCGGAAATAAAAATAAACACGCAAGATTTTTACGTGGAAAAACTCCAAACCGGAGTAAAAAACCACGGGACCTGTCACGCCCCGGGGTCGAAACTGCGACCCGGGCTCGCCAACAGATCCGCCACCTATGCTAAAACCCGCATAGGCGAAGCGTCTAACCTGCAAAAGATAGTACTATAGCTACACAAATATCAGAGCTGAAATAAAATGCTGTAGAATAAAATCCAATCACTGTACAACATGAGATAAAGTACAATATCCATTTCCTTGAATACAGGTAATCAACATACAATGTCCTCACTACAGCATCTCTCAACTATACAAGGAAATAAACTAAACTATAGTACATCCGTCTCAACTCTGTCTCTCCAAATACAGAAGATCTCTCTCCTCCAGATAAACAGTAAAAGCCAGCCAACAGCTACGAGGAATCTCCAACCAGGGGATACAGCTACACTCCTCGGGTGGTAACGATCTAGCTCGTGACTCCCTCGCCCCGAACAATGACCGAAGATCAGCAACTCCAATGAGGACTCTGCAAAACAGGAAGAAGAGGAAACAACAGTGGGGGTGAGAACCACTAGTAAACCAGTAGCCTCCCCCTGTGGGTAAAGCCTCAAGCTCCGGCGTACCCACTAAGTCTACTAGAGGCAAGAAAAGGGCAGGTAGTGAAGCTGTAAACAGAACTACTGAATAAAAGGGGAAAACCACAACAAGTATGCCTCTAAATGCAATACCGAAGGAAATGACGGTATGAATGCACCAGGAAACAACATCTGGCTAAATAGACCCAATCTAGTGCCACCAGTAAACTGGTACTGCCTGCTCTGCCATCACTCACAACTCACCAACTGACCGGAACCCAACACGGTCTAAAGCCTACTCCGGAGTGGCACTCGAGGGGAGCGACCCACACGAGTAAAGTATCACTGTATCAAGCATCTCTGTAACCAATATCTCACAATAGCAGGACTGGATCATGACAATGATCAAAGTGGGAAACTCCGTCCACTAATGAAACCCCGATCCGATACAATAATACTCAAAAGTGGGAAATACCATCCACTAGAGAAATCTAATACCCAATCTGATGCAATAGTAAACATCCGGTCGACCGCCCACAATCCGCGGTCGCCGCAATAACCAACAACCCACAATTGGGTAAAATAATACAGATCCGGTCAACCGCCTACTATCCGCGGTTGCCGCAATGCCCCACAATCCAACATCAAGTACTCCCTATCTCTGACCCTCAGGTCCCAGCTACACTATCCCGAACCTCTGCTCGAACCCGAGCAACATGACTCAAAAGTCAAAATAAAAAGGAGAAAGAAAGCAATCATGGTTTCTCCTAAGTCAAATCCCAATATGATAGTGTAGCAATAAAATAGTGGCCTATCTAGATGTCCAAACAAGCATGCATAAGTCCTCATGCAATGTAAAAGAGAGAGAAGGTCACATATAGCTCTACATGTGTAACAATTAATATATCCCCATAAATATAACCATCAGGCTAAAATCATCAGTCAACTACACATGTATAATCCCTGATCCATAATAAATCCCAAAGTGGCACCCGCACATAGATATGTCATTATGTCCCCACAATTAATCCATTTAATCCACTTTCATACAAATCTAGGTGCTAATGTGGCATGTTAATCATCACTTATTAAATTATTCCAATGATCATGTTCCAACAGAAATATTATTCCCATAATGTCCCCAACATGCTATATTCACAAAATTAATCTCAGATGATAGGCTCACATTTATATCAGGCAATCATGCATAATATTCAATCAATATGCTCAAAAGTGGGGTTTTCTAATAAACTTAGTAAGTAAGCCAGGTGTAGAGGCATGCAACAACCACCCACCTGAAGCGCTAACTGTCCGGGTCCGTATAGCTGAAAATGCCAAAAACTCCAATCCTGCGCTCCAACAAATACAGTACACCCGAAACACTCCTGGCACAACACAAAGTCCACTAAACTCACTTAAATTCCCAAATAATGCTCTTATAGATACATACAACAACAGTCCCAAAACTGTTAAATTATCACCTGCAGAAAGTGCCCAGAAAAATCCCAGAAAAATATCACAGCGATCCTCGCATCGATAGCTTCGAAACGGTACCTTGCACGCCCAAATCCGAGTTCGGTAAGTCAAGTTATAAATTCGGCAAGGTGGTAATCCAAACATCAAACTGTGAAGAAAAACTGCACACTGTACACTGAGAAAACAGTAATTTTCACCTCGAAACAATCTCATAAAATTCCAAGAAAAATACGAGCGCGTTCCTTGCGAAAAGTAGATCAAAATCGACTCTTGAATCGCCTCGATCCGATATTCCTACGCCGAGAAACAATTCGTCGAAGGTACCGCTGTCCAAACACCCAAACAGCAAAAGAGGGGGTCAAAGATGTCTCGGGAAACGTGCCAAAAGTGCGAAACAGAGCGAAGCGATCAACACGAAAATCGAAGCCTTACCTCTTAGGAACACGCTGTCGAAGAAATCATCCAAAAACTCCTCCTGGTTTGCCCACAGTGAATTTCTGACTGAACTGCGACGGTAATGGGCCGAAATGGGGCGAAAACCGAGGCGAACTGTAAAAATGATATCGCCGTTGCCGAGCTTCCAGAGATTCTGGGAATCCACCACAAGATCCAAGACATCAAGGGGAACAACTTTCATATAGATCTCCCCTCTCATTCCCTCTCTAAAGCTCGGAAAAGGAGAAGAATGAGGGAGAGGAGGGGGTATATATAGGCCCACCAAAACTTTTCGGAAATGACCCCTGTGTCCTTTTTTCGGGCGCCCGAAATGTTTCGGGCGCAAACAGTGCGGCCCGGCCCGAGCATTCGGGCGCGCACAGTAGCCGGCCCACACGGCCCACGCCCGCACACCCGATCCGGTCGGACCGCGTGACCGTCCGACCCGCTCCACGCGCTGACACGTGTCCCCAGAACACCGAACAGGCAACCCGGCCGCTCCCCTCGCGCCACGTGGCCGTCCCCTGGTCAACGGGTAGTTGGCGCTGGCCAACGGGCGGCCGCCACGTGGCGCACGCGTGCGCCACGTCGGCGCCGTGGCCGCCACGCCCGCCGGCACCGCCGCCTGCCGCCTGCCGCCTGCGCGCCTGCCCCGCCGCCTGCCGTCCGTACGCGCACAGTAGCTCGCCCAATCCTCGCGCGCCACGTGTCCAAGCCATAATTTCGCTGAACCCGGTGCACAACAAACTCAAACACCGAACCAAACAACCTCTGCCACGTGTCCCTATCCGGTCCACCGTACACCGCGCACCGCCCGCGCCTGCCGCGCACAGTGGCGCGCCCAATCCCCGCGCGCCACGTGTCAAACCTCTCGCTCACTGCACCCGGTGCACCCGACTTCATGAACCGAACCAATAGAATGATGCCACGTGTATTCCCGCCCAGTCCACTGTGTACCGCACAACTCCGTAGACCGGGACCAGTGAACCACCCAATCCAGACACGCCACGTGGCACCCGCTCTGGTGCACGCCTGCGCGTGGACCGCGCGCCTGCCCGCGCCCCTGCCCGCGAGCTGCGCGCTGCCCGCCGCCGCGCTGCCGCCTGCCCGAGGCCGCGCCGCCGCCCTCCGCCGCTGCCCGCCGCCGCCGCTGCCGCCGGCGATCGCCGGAATCACTGTTCCGGCAGTGAACAGTAACCCGAGCCCAAAAACATCAAGTGGGTAGTCCATTTTGACCGTTTTCGCGCGCTGAATCCGAATTTGACGTCCGTTTCGCCAAATTCCAACTCTAAAAATTGCCGAAGGCACCCGGAAATGCGTTCTTAGTCCAAACTTCGTGCGGAGCCCAATTTAAATATCCGATTCGCGCGAAACCACTTCTAAACCCTCCACGGGGTCCTCTGATCACTCACATGATCCATATAAGTCCGAAGTCCAACACTTATGTCCAATTATGCCACAAACACCTCCAACACACCATGTAGGCCTCCAATAGCCACCCCAAAGCACTGTAGCAGCTCTGCGGAGATCCGGGTCATCACATCCTCCCCCACTAAAAGAAAGTTTCGTCCTCGAAACTAAAGTCGTTCCTCAACACGGAAACTTAACCACAATAAAGGGGGGTAAACATCCAATCATCCACCACTCAAGCTCCCAAGGCTGACAAGTACCTCCTCCAAAGGCGCGATGCGGTCCTCGGGTCTCCATTTAGAACAACATAAAGGCGGGCACTTAGAAAAACCGCACCAACTCAACCAAGTGCAACTGGGCTAACTGCTCGAGCTATCAAGTAATCTGCATCGGTACAAGCCTCCGCTCTTCCCAGAGCCTCAGATGATCCAACCACAAGTCCTTCGGCACAACAAGCGCGATCCAAGTACCTCTGTACTCCCGGGGCATCCGATATAGGTCCTCCAACTGATCACGTAACTCTGATCTCTAATCCAAAACCATCAAGGTGTAGCAACACCTCCCCAACTCTCGGGCATCAGCACACAACAATAAGCAGTTGGAAGAACCAGATCGCGAATCAATCTTCGAGAAGGTCCAGTACCCTTGCAGATGGTAAATCCAATCCTCCAGGCTCGAGAAAGGGTAATTGCTCCAGACGGTCACCTCATCAAATTTCGGGAGTTGTATCCTCAACTCCCAAACCAGTGACATGCAAAGCAACTCCGAGAGGAAAAAGAGCCCTCAGTGTCACCATCATAGGCCACGTCTGCCTCGACAGTCCACGCAGCGCCAGCTGCGGAGTCAACAAACTCAACCCCAAATAGCTCTCCTGCTCCGGGTATCCGCCACCACAGTGGCCCTATCAGAGTGATAGTGGATGCTTGCCACAAATCCAACTGTAACTTCATAGCTATTATGGGGGGCATCACTGTATCTCACAAATCCATTCCCCAACACTGGCGATGCTGAAATCAGGGCTGGTATCAATCTCATCATCCGATTGCCAAGCTCTGCTGGCACTATCCGGCTCACAAGCTCCTCACCTCATCAAGTAATTGCCGGTCTCAGCCATTCTCGCAAGGCATCCCTTATGGCCAGTTTACCACCGCTGCTGTCACGCCCCGAGTTCAAAAACCAGCGTCTAAATTTTTTTTTTTTTTTTTTTTTTTTTTTTTTTTTTAAATCAGAGTTGCAAATCAGCCAGGGCAATAACAGACCGCCACATATATAGAAGAGTCCCAATCCCACTGGGGATTGAGCCTTTTCTATATATGCACGGCTAGCTTGGCAATCAATCAGAGTACTAACTACGTACAAAGAATAATACAAATTAACTTTTACAATAACTTTACATCTTATAACTTTTTTTCCAAATTACAAAATCTTTCAACTTTAAACTCTTTAACTAAGTACACGGCTGTCCAGGGTCGAACATCTATCTCGATACCTCGCCAATTCGTCCCGACATCTCAACACCCGCTCGACCTGAAAAACAGTCACCCGAGGGTGTGAGACACACCGGAGTGTATCCCAGTGGGCACGACGAGCCGAGAAATAGCAGATCGTACCTACTGGTATACAATACTAGAGGATAGTAATAAATCAGGGGTTAGGGTAAAGCAGATATATAACTGGTGCTATAAGGAAAGCATAACTCACAATATAGATACAAGTATAGGAGATAATTTTAGCAGAATTAAAGCAGGATAAAAGCAGGTTAAAGTTAGAGCAGGGTAACATAACTAAGAACTATAGTCAAGGCATCAAGGAATTAGGACAATCAGCAATGTAACAAAGGCATCAAAGAAACATGATAAAGCAACTTAACAACACATGCATCAAATAAATGAAACACAAAGACCCAATTACCAGTCACCTTTGGTTCCACAAAACCCTCAGGCGAATTTGCCCATCTGGCACTCTCTGATTGACATTCCCCCCACAAGGGGTCACGGGTTGCTATTGCTAACCACTTTACCGGTAAAGAACAATGTCCACGGGGAGCGACCCCGGCAATGTTCGTGACGTACAACAGTGCGGGCGATCAAATGCAAATGCTCAACTGACGGTCCACTGACCGGGTAATCGGCTACAAGCCGGGAAATCCCCACTGGGATGCAAGGGCAAAATCAACTGAATCTCAACTCTCATGCAGGAACACTCAGCAACGAAATAGTAAATCTCAGCTCATATGCAAGATCAAGGCAAATCTCTCTCAACTGAAGCTCACAGATAAACTCAACTCAACAACACCAATCAACCAAATGATACAAAACTTAAACACATATTTTTAAGAAAACTGTTTTGAAAAGTCCAAACCTCGAAGAGCGTTGCCCTCGTCCTATCAAACAAGAACAGACTCAGACGACACTACGAAGCTTGGGTTTCCAAACCTCGCAGAGCAATTGCCTTTGTCCTATCAAACAAGAACAGACTCCGGCGACCCTACGAAGCTCGGTAAAAACATCAGTTGATTAAATCTATGTGTTCAGCAGTGTATCATTTGATCGACAGGACAAACAGGCTCACCAATCAAACATGGAAATGTTCCAAGATAAGATATATATATCAGAGGCACTATGAATAATCAAGTGAGGCAGAATAGAACTGATAACAGGCATAGCTCAACATCTAACAACCAATCAGGCAGACTAACCCCTTATGCAACTAAACACATGTTTTTAAGAAAACTTTTGAAAACAATAGGTTTTTGGGTCCCAAACCTCGTAGAGCGTTGCCCTTGTCCTATCAAACAAGAACAGACTCAGGCTACCCTACAAGGCTTGGTAAAAACACTTATTTTAGAAGATCATGTATTTAGCAGCATAACAGGCGAACAACAAGGGAGCAGGCTCAAATATCAGATGACCAAACAGGCATGACAACGTATAGAGCAATGATATAACCACTGGAAATAACCAATCATCAGATAAGGTAAAGATCACTAAAGAAGATCATAATCAGGCATAAAGTAGGCATAAAGTAGCGGACAACTGAATCAAAGAAAAGGCAGACTCAAGCATTAATAGATCGATATAATAATCAAGCATAGGAGTGCAACTAATGACCAACTAGTCAAAGCAATATATATCACAATCAAAGGCAGACAGGCTCAAATATAATCTAGATTAACAAAAACAGGAGTCCAACCAATACCGTACACCGAGGGCCGAAATGATAAAGCCCGGACCGAGGATAACCCACCTGACAGTGCGCAGGCGAACCCTTGACTCCAACTGGACGCTCGAAGACTGTGCCAACCTAGATCAAGATTATGTTATGTTATTTTCAAACTCTTGTCGCTAACTTGATCATTTTAATTACTTAGACATTCATGTCTGACGACAACACGTGGACCAATTTAATCTGATATTCATCTTTGGTGAAATTACCAAATTGCCCCTCCCGGGAATCCCTTTTGGCTTTCCGGGAGATTCAGGCTTCAAAACTTAGCCGCTGGATTCCTAACAAAAGTTTAGGAATCATTAAAGCAGTTTACTAAACAGTATACAATGTGGACTTTGCGTTCAAACCCCTAGGTTTCTTAATTTTACACTTTTAATACCGTTTTGAGCGTTGTTTTCTCTTGTTCTTCCAAACCAGAAGTCCGATGACAACGCCGTAAGTTTCAGCGTGTCCGTTATGACATGACGAAGCTCGTGCTCACCATTTGGGAGCAGCACGAGACCCAAGGAAAACTTTGGCCCATAAAGTTCTTCTCCAACATAGCCAAAATGCATTTTTGTTTCTCCGGGGCTTTAAACACCAAATCTGACGCGAGCACCGCGTCCAGTGACCCCAAAATAGCTAGGAATGCACTGTCACGGCTTCGCCAACAGCCCGGAACTTAGTTTTGTTCCAACATTATCGTTTTAGGTTGATTTTGCTACAACTTTTAATCCGATCGTCAAACAGACGAACTTTGTATATGAAAGTGACTCTGGACAGTGCCAATACCCTAGGGCTCACCCCAGTTCCAGTCCAAAATCAATGGATCAACTAGATCCGAGTTCCTCGCTCTCTAACACTTCCACCATGCCCCACACACCAATCCACACAGCCAACATTGGGTCTGAAGTGAGCATCAAGCTCAGGGGAGTGTGTGAAACATCTTTCATATTAAACTCGAAGCCGAATTCTGAATTTTTCTTCTTTGGAACATTACATCAAACACCTTAGGGGCATCACTTATACACATTAATTAGACACCTAACTCCACATTTATTTTCTGCAACACAAGCACCCTAGGGCTCCCTCACTTGGGTAGGAAGCTTAAGCATGAAGTTCAGAGGTTACCTGAGGGTCTTGGCCGGTGCCCGGAGGCGGCGGCGGCGGCGGCCGGAGGGGAGCTCGGGCCAAGTTCCATGGTGCAATCACAAAGATGGACCATCTTACTTTTCTGTGGCATTTTGACCAAACCAAGATGATGGAACTTCTCTAGGGGTTGTCTAAGACCAACCTGGGTCGATGGCCGGCGGCGAGAGGCGACGCCGGCGGCGGCGGAGCTTCCTCGGCCACCACAATGGTGCAAGACCAGAGAAAAAGAACCCCACGTTAAATACTACATGCAACATGGTAGGAAGCTTCTAAATGATCCTACACACTCACCCAGGTCGCTGGTCGGCGGCAGCCAGCGCCGGCGACGCGCGGCGGCGGAGTTCACTCGAGCTCGGTGAAGACAAGGATGCTCTAATGGCGGATTTCGGCCGGTGGGGCCTGGGCCGGTGCAAGATGGACCATAGTGGTCCCCTCGGTCCCCAGATGCTTGCTGAGGAGTTTTCCGGCGGCGGGGGCGCGCGGCGGCGCCGGGCGGAGCACATCCGGCGATGATGCATTATTGGCCGGTTCTAGGGCTCCATGGATCTCCATGGATTCTTCACCGATCCACTCCATACTTCGGGAGAGGCTTACAGTCACCGAGAAGAGATGATCCAACAGATCTGATCCCGACTTCAACGGTCGGATGAAGGTGGCGCCCATCGACGGCTGAAAACGATAATTCCGGCGATAACTCACTCCCGTCGGCGACCAAGACGTCGATGGCGGCTAAAACTTCACAGTCACGATCCCCTCCATGTCAGGAACACTCTACATGGGTCTAAGGGTCAAACAAAATCAAAAGATTTCAATCCTCTCACCTTGCCGAGAAAGAAAGAGATGGTGGCCGCGGCGGCGCACGGCGGAGCTGAGCGCCGGGATCACCTCGGCTGGGTTGCTGCTTCACAGAGAAGTCCTCAGTTGAGGTTTAAGTCCAACCTAATCCTCCAAAACACCTCCATGAACCCAACCCGAGAGCGCCTTCTTTCAATACTTTGTCTTCTCGGGTTGCTCCGGCGACGGGACGGCGGCGGAGCACCATGCGACGGTTGGGAGGAATGGAGGGAAGGTGTCGGTTACAGAGAAAGGTGAAGGGGTGGCTTCGGGTGTGAGGGGATTCCGAGAGCCACAAACCGAAGGGTTTGTTATAGTGCATTAATGCACAATTGCTAAAAACACCCTCAACTACGGAATTTAAGACCTAAGTCCTTCACTAAAATATTCATTTCGCATCTCAGTCCCTCCCTATAAGGTGGCACAATTTCCGAGGCATAAAATCCTGGGTTTACGCGCAAAATACACCATTTTTCGCTGTATTTCACGTATTTCGAGGAGTTCCGGTCGTCAGAACGAAAAATGGATTTCGCCGTTGCGTCCGGAACGTCGAAATCTTCAAGGTAGCGATTTCAGTTTTTCGACGCGACGTCCAGATTAATCTTCGTTCCATAAAAACTGTCCCATTTTACAGTTTTCACGCTTTTCGAGATTCCAGAATCGCCAAACACAATTTTCGACTGTGCCATCGCGTTCAGAACATCGAAAATAGCTAGAATTGACTACTCAAATCACTGAATTAGGAGTCTGGATAGTAAATTGGCCAACGTTAGTCCAAGAGGGAATAAAAATTAAGGTCTACTGTTCATGAACAGTGATGACTTAAGTCACGGTGCGCAGGAACACTGTTCCATTGGTCGCGACTAATTGCCCTCTTCTTCTTTGAATTCGGAAGATCCGACCGTCGGATCAAAAAGTGTTAAATATGAAAATCGCTCGATTCGACGAGACGATCGCAATGGTCAACTCGGATTTCCAAGATCATGTTCGGATTGGAAATTAGCCTTTTTGCCTCGTAAATCGTGCAACGAGCACTATGGCAATTGTCCACTAAGGTCAAAATAGGTCTCCTAGAATCAAGGTCAACCCAAAAATCGCCCTGGAATTTATTTATTAATATTTATAAATTCAGGTTACTACAGCTGCCCCTCACGGCTAGAACAAGTAATCCAAGAAGGTATGCTCTCACAGCTAAAACTTGTACCACAACAACTTGGCATAGCTTCTTCCTCGCAGACCTTGCCACACTGTCTACCAGTGCTCCACCAGCTCTAAACCGTACAGAGATGGGGTAAAATCAAAATATCCCGGAAGAATATCTCAAATAATCCTCCCAAGTGCATCAGGAACACACAATCCCTCAAGTCCTAAAACGACAGTGTCACGCCCCGGGTGCAAATCAGGACCCGGGCCCGTCTACAGATCCGCCGTGCACATGGGATTTCCCACGTACACGAAGCGCTGGTAACCTGCTCAAATATTAAATGTACAATAAAAGAGCATAATACAGAGCTGAAATAGAAGAACCACATAGTATCTCAGACTGGAACTACAAATACAACTGTAATATGTACAATAATCTCCCAGCTCACTCAAAATAATACAACCCGCTGGCGGAAGCCAGACCCAAAATAAAAGGAGAATATCACAGTCTGAGTGGAGGGTACAATGTCTATCTACAGCTCTCAGTCTCCAGGAGATCTATCTATTCAGCGATCCCCTTACCTCGATCAGCTGCCGATGGCCTAGCAGCTCCTGCAGATGACTCTGCAAAATAAAGGAGAAGAAAGAAACAGAAAAACAACAATGGGGGTGAGAACTACCAGATAAACCAGCAGCCTCCCCTAGTGGGTAAAAACCTCAACTCTGACGCACCCACTAGGACTACTAGAGGCAAAAGGGAAAAGGGGAAGTGGTAGATACAAAAGATGCTGAAACAGGAAACTATGCTGTTAAAACTGTATGCATGCATCAGAAATAGTATCTGTCCGAATAAACCCAATCTAGTCACCAGTAATCACTGGTACTGCCTGCTCAGCGGAATCTGCACACACGGCTCGAAACCGCGGGATCGGCTCACACGGCTCGCATCCCAACATAAGTATCAGACCGGCACACACGGCTGGGTCCGAGAAAGCACACCTCCGGAGTGGCACTCGAGGGGAGCGACCCACACGAGTAAAATATCTCTGTCATCAGTATCACAAGTATCTCTGTAGCACATGTCTCAATATAGCAGGACTGGATCAAACCATGATCAAAGTGGGAAACTCCATCCACTATAGAAACCCAATCCCAACTGATGCAATAAATAAACCAAACTCAACCCCAATCTGATGCAAGGATAAGCATCTGGTCAACCGCCTACTGTCCGCGGTCACCGCAATACCCCACAAGTCCACAATCTAGCACAACCTTGGCTACACTATCCCAATCCCCTGCTCACACTTGAGCAACAACATCTGAATGCAAAGGACAACAATGAAAACATGTTCAAATCCCAATATGATAGTGTAGCAATAAATAGTGGCCTTACCTGATGTCCGGGCATGCATGCAACTGTCTTTATTTTAAAAGTTGTAAAATAGTGTCAAAGGTTTAAAACAATTGATTTACTGAATAAAAGTCATTTGCATGCGAGATCATAGCCTTTGTCTCGATCACAGTGTCCCAATATAAGTCATCATATCATTTGTGGGGTTATATTAATTTTTAGGGGAGTTTGTCCCAGCGGTCCTTGTCATTTGTCATATTAATTTGTCCCAATGGTTCTCATTAATTGTCCTGTTAGTTGTCCTGTTAGTAGTCCTGTTAGTAGTCCTGTTAGTAGTCCCAATGGTTCTCATATTATCATATTAGTCCCAATTGTTCTCATTAATTGTCATATTTTAGGGGATTTCCAGTAATCCCAGTGAGCTTGTCAAAAATGAGGTAAGCAACAACCGCCCACCTCAAGCAGCTCAAAATACACCCCAGGTAGTCTCCTGGTTGTCCACAGTCCTCAAATCCTGCAAATCAACGCTCCCGGTATAAATACAAATCCCAAAAAGCACAATATTTGCTGTTTTTCAAACAGCACGGGAAAAGAGGAATTTTTCACCTCTAAAATGAGCTCCTAAAATCCCAGAAAAATCACGGTTGGTTCCTCGCGAAGAGTAGATCAAAATCGACTCTTTAAACGCCTCGATCTGATGCTCCTACGTCAAGATAAAAATCGGAGAAGTCGGTGCTGTCCAAAAATCATCACAGTAAAAAGGGGGGTCAAAGAGGACTTGAAAACTGTGCCAAAAGTACGAAACGGAGCAAAATGATCAACACGGAAATCGAAGCCCTACCTCTTACGGTCGCGCTGTCGCAAAAATCGTCCAAAAATTCCACCTGGTTAGCCCGCAGTGAATTTTCGACGGAACTGCGACGGGAAATGGGCCTAAAAAGAAAATCGTCGCAGTGCGCCGCGTCGCAGATATCTCACTATCTGTAACTCCTAAAATTCTGAGATTCTAGAGAGAGAAAGAGAAGAGAGAGAGAAAAATTTTCGTAGAGGGACTTTTCTCTGATTCTCTCTCTAAGGCTCGGAATCCAAGGTGCAAAGAGAGGGGGTGGGGAACCTCTTATATAGTGGGCCAAAAGGGAATATTCCCTCACGGGATCCAGATCCGAACAGGAAACACCGAAACGGACCAACCAGGAAGCGCCACGTGTCCCCAAACAGGAAACAGCTGTGCAAGGGCCAATCAAAATCGCCACGTGTCCACGTGGGGCATGTGTCTGCCCCGCGCTCCGGGTTTTCCGGATCCTGTCGGCCAATAGGAGTGCGCCACGTGTCACCATCCCACGTGCTTCTAGAAGCCGGCCAGCCAATGGGGAAGCGCCACGTGGCAGGGGAGGTTTTCGGTGCTCCCGGTGCACGCCAGCCGTGGACCGCGCACCCGAGCCTGCTGCCCGCGCCTGCCCGCGCCTGCCCGCGCCGCGCTCCTCCGCGCTCCGCCGCTGCCCCGCCGCTGCGCCGCTGCCCGCCGCCGTGCGCCGCCGCCCCCGGCCGCCGCCGCCGGCCGGAACAGTAATTCCGGCGGCCGGAACAGTTTCCGGCTGAACAGTAAATTTTGCCGAAAAATAAAGCGAATATACCATTTTGACCGTTTTCGCGCGCTGAGTCCAATTCGCCGTCCGTTTCGCCAAATTCTCATCCGAAATTTTGCAAAAAGCTCCCGAAAAATCCCATTTGCTCCGATTTTCGCGCAGAGTCAATTTTAAATATCCAATTTCGATTCTACAGGCTCGTTGCACTGTACAAGCTCCCCTTAGTCACTGTTTAGTTTCTGCGGGAGTCCGGATCATCACAGACAGGGCCTTAGTCATCCCGTTAGGCCTTACTGCACTCACAATGCCCCTACCGGGTCCAGAACACCAACTTGGCGGGATACACAACTGTATGATCCCAAGAAGACACCTGCATCCCAAGCAGACACTATCGGGGTATAACTCCATCAAAGGTCTTAAATAACATCCAGACCTGCCTGCGGTCACCCCACACAAGGACCTCACTGTCCTGTGCCAACGACGTGGCACTAGATCGAACAGACCCTCGATCCATCAGCTCCTGCGACTGCGCCATCAGCTCTGTCAGCTCTACAGGTGATATCCAATGAGGTGCTATCGGGGTTGGCGTGGTTCCCGAACCACGTCAACCGCAATCTCAATCTCCCTAATCGACGGCATCATTATCAGCTCCGGTGGAATCACACCCGGGATCTCACGACAACAGGAATATCCTCGCGTCCCGGTGCCGCCGTTGGCACCTCTCGCATTGTCGCTACAACCTGTGTGCTCTGACTGTCTCAAAGAACAAGTCTCTAATGTCTGCCTTGCAGAAGATCATAACCTTCTCTCCCCGCAGTCATACACCATGTGGCACTGTGCCAACCAATCCCACGCACTGGGTCAAACACTGACAGGTACAAATACCAATAAGTCTGCCGATACCACTCGGGTCTCAACTGCACTGGACATGATCCACAAGCCTCCTCCACATGCACCATCCCAACAGGAACCTGTACCTCTAGTGCATGTGGTAACAAATCTGCCTCCAGTCCATGCAGGAATGCAACATGCTCTAACTTCGACTGCTGTGATGAAGTCACACCTGCGACGACCTGATCCACTGCCTTGGTGCCCTCCACCCAGGCAGCACAGTCTCAATCGCTCACTGTAGGTGGTCGTCACTTAATCTGCCTAAAATCAAGGCTATCCGTAAAAAGGAGCACAATTCTCCGCCTTTGCTCACACTGAGGCGATGAATAAAGCCCTTCGCAGACAACAATCCACGCTACCGCTGCGCCACTCTGATGACGATGCTGATGCTGCCACCGGGGTCCACCTGACCTCTGACATCTCAGAAAATCCATTATCGCAATCGTCATATAACAAAACACAATTAATTCCTGCAATTCCTCATTCAATTATCCTTACTCAGCTCACCCCTCAATACATCTATTGTACCCCAAGCATGCAGGTTAATAATCACAAAGGGTAACCTTCCTTTTGGGTAAGCTTTACATAATCCGTCCACAAGGATGTCCACCATCGAGGAAGGAAAACGAAAGTGCCTCAGCCAACCGATCTGTCCCCCAGCACTTAGCGCCAAGCGCCTCTATCCAGAACTCGCCTCTGGCGGCAGATCCTTATCCAAGGAATTGCAACAGTACGCTCCATACACAATGCCTACTCCATCGAGGCATCCAAAATCCAAAATCCAAAGCAGAGGGATCAGATAAACTGAAAGGTATCCTGGCGCAATCCACTCCCAGTCGCACACATCCTACGCGCTTCGTCCCTCGAAACCTGGAGCGTACAGTTCAACAACTGCCTCAACTCCTCAGCACAGGGGGACCCTCAATTGATCACTCCATCACCACCAACCACGATTTTGCCTCCAAGGGCTCCATCTCAAATCCATAAATCAGGTGGTTCATCTGCCAAAACTGGCTCTATCGATCGATAATGTCTCACAACTCATCCACTATCAGCAATCCACCCTGCCTCGGTGCTGCAACACAAAACATAGCACGGAGGGGGCCACTCGCTCCATCGGCGCCTCAGAAATCACTGTCGCTGAGGATACTGTAACCAGGTGGTCTCAGAAGAAAAACACTGTCGTGCTGCCCACTGCTCCGACAACTGTGTCACCCAGACCAGCGGCTCACTCTGCCGCTGAAATACCTCGACGATCCTGCCATCGGGGCCTGAAGCTCTCTAACCTCAATCCGATATCCGCCCCAAAACAATCCGCTCAAGCTCCACCGCTGCGACGAGTGCGCACCAATCCGCACAACGCGTCGGGGAGACACCGCTCACCACGACCAACTGCACCACAGCACAAAACAAAACTCGACCCAATCCGGCGAGAGTCTAGAGCATGTCAACCGTTCCGCCGCATTATGTTGTCTGCAGCCAACATAATTGCTTAGGAGAATAAACATGCCAATCACCCATCCCATCACTCGGGAGAGGTATAAAACTCAATCAGGACTCTCGCTAAAATCACGACTCTCACGAAGTCATCCTAGGGTCCAACCATAAGCCTAGGGTTTCTACAGTCCCAATTGACCTATCCCTAAGCTCTGATACCAACTTAATCTGTCACGCCCCGGGGTCGAAACTGCGACCCGGGCTCGCCAACAGATCCGCCACCTATGCTAAAACCCGCATAGGCGAAGCGTCTAACCTGCAAAAGATAGTACTATAGCTACACAAATATCAGAGCTGAAATAAAATGCTGTAAAATAAAATCCAATCACTATACAACATGAAATAAAGTACAATATCCATTTCCTCAAATACAGATAATCATCATACAATGTCCTCAGTACAGCATCTCTCAACTATAAAAGGAGATAAACTAAAACTATAGTACATCAGTCTCTCCAAATACAAAAGATCTCTCTCTCCAGATAAACAGTAAAAGCCAGCCAACAGCTACGAGGAATCTCCAACCAGGGGATACAGCTACACTCCTCGGGTGGTAACGATCTAGCTCGTGACTCCCTCGCCCCGAACAACGACCGAAGATCAGCAACTCCAATGAGGACTCTGCAAAACAGGGGGAGAGAAAGAAGAGGAAACAACAGTGGGGGTGAGAACCACTAGTAAACCAGTAGCCTCCCCCTGTGGGTAAAGCCTCAAGCTCCGGCGTACCCACTAAGTCTACTAGAGGCAAGAAAAGGGCAGGTAGTAAAGCTGTAAACAGAACTACTGAATAAAAGGGAAAACCACAACAAGTATGCCTCTAAATGCAATACCGAAGGAAATGACGGTATGAATGCATCAGGAAACAACATCTGGCTAAATAGACCCAATCTAGTGCCACCAGTAAACTGGTACTGCCTGCTCTGCCATCACTCACAACTCACCACCAACTGACCGGAACCCAACACGGTCTAAAGCCTACTCCGGAGTGGCACTCGAGGGGAGCGACCCACACGAGTAAAGTATCACTGTATCAAGCATCTCTGTAACCAATATCTCACAATAGCAGGACTGGATCATGACTATGATCAAAGTGGGAAACTCCGTCCACTAATGAAACCCCGATCCGATGCAATAATACTCAAAAGTGGGAAATACCATCCACTAGAGAAATCTAATACCCAATCTGATGCAATAGTAAACATCCGGTCAACCGCCCAAAGTCCGCGGTCACCGCAATAACCACAACCCACAATTGGGTAAATAATCAAGATCCGGTCAACCGCCTACTGTCCGCGGTTGCCGCAATAACCCACAATCCAACATCAAGTACACCCTATCACTGACCCTCAGGTCCCGGCTACACTATCCCAAACCTCTGCTCGAACTCGAGCAACATGACTCAAAAGTCTAAATAAAAAGGAGAAAGAAAGCAATCATGGTTTCTCCTAAGTCAAATCCCAATATGATAGTGTAGCAATAAAATAGTGGCCTATCTAGATGTCCAAATAAGCATGCAAAAGTCCTCATGCAATGTGAAAGAGAGAAATGTCAAATAACAGTTCTACATGTGTAACAATTAATAAATCCACATAAATATAACCATCATGCTAAAATCATCAGTCAACTACACATGTATAATCCCTGATCCATAATAAATCCCAAAGTGGCACCCGCACATAGATATGTCATTATGTCCCCACAATTAATCCATTTAATCCACTTTCATACAATCTAGGTGCTAATGTGGCATGTTAATCATCACTTATTAAATTATTCCAATGATCATGTTCCAACAGAAATATTATTCCCATAATGTCCCCAACATGCTATATTCACAAAATTAATCTCAGATGATAGGCTCACATTTATATCAGCAATCATGCATAATATTCAACCAACATGCTCAAAAGTGGGTTTTCTAATAAACTTAGTAAGTAAGCCAGGTGTAGAGGCATGCAACAACCACCCACCTGAAGCGCTAACTGTCCGGGTCCGTACAGCTGAAAATACCAAAAACTCCAATCCTGCGCTCCAACAAAACAGTACACCCGAAACACTCCTGGCACAACACAAAGTCCACTAAATACACTTAGGCTCCCAAATAGTGCTCTTATTAATACATACAACAACAGTCCCAAAACTGTTAAATTATCACCTGCAGAAAGTGCCCAGAAAATTCCCAGAAAAATATCACAGCGATCCTCGCATCGATAGCTTCGAAACGGTACCTTGCACGCCCAAATCCGAGTTCGGTAAGTCAAGTTATAAATTCGGCAAGGTGGTAATCCCAACATCAACTGTGAAGAAAAACTGCACACTGTACACTGAAAAACAGTAATTTTCACCTTCGAAACAATTTCCTAAAATCCCAGAAAAATCACCACTGTGTTCCTCGCGACGAGTAGATCAAAATCGACTCTTGAATCGCCTCGATCCGATGTTCCTAGGCTGAGATATAAAATTCGGCAAGTGGTGCTGTCCAAACACCCACAGAAAAAGGGGGTCAAAGATGTCTCGGGAAACGTGCCAAAAGTGCGAAACGGAGCGAAGCGATCAACACGAAAATCGAAGCCTTACCTCTTAGGAACACGCTGTCGAAGAAATCGTCCAAAAACTCCTCCTGGTTTGCTCACAGTGAATTTTTGACTAATCTGCGACGGTAATGGGCCGAAATGGGGGAAAACCGAGGCGAACTGTAAAAATGTTATCGCCGTTGCCGAGCTTCCAGACATTCTGAGAATCCACCACGAGATCAAGGCACCAAGGGGAACAACTTTCATATAGATCTCTCCCTCTCATTCCCTCTCTAAAGCTCGAAAAAGAAGAAAGAGGAGAGGAGGGGGTATATATAGGCCCACTCCAAAAACTTTTCCAAAATGACCAATGTGTGTCCTTTTTTCGGGCGGCCCCGAAAGTTTCGGGCGCAAACATGCGGCCCGGCCCGAACTTTCGGGCGCGCACAGTAACTCGGCCCGGCCCGGCCCACTCCGCAACGCGATCCGGTCGGAACCGCACGACCGTGCCGACCCGCTCCACGCGCCGACACGTGCCCCAGAACACCACAAGGGCCGAACAGGAACCCGCTGCTCCCCTCGTAGCCACGTGGCCGTCCTGGGTCAACGGGTAGTTGGCGCTGGCCAATGGCGGCCGCCACGTGGTGGGGAGACGTGCACGGCGCGTGCGCCACACGTCGGCGCCGTGGCCGCCACGCCCC
>JAQOTM010000727.1:0-105958 GCA_029168755.2 Tillandsia fasciculata
TTAAGTCTTGAAGATTGAAGATGAAGAAACTTCGGATCGTATACCTCAATCTCAAGAAAGAAGAATTCAAAAGGATCAGGTACGTTTAACTAAATAATTTTGATGATCCGAATACTTCTTATAGTGTAGAAACACCTGGAAGAGGTTTTAACTGCTTATTCATCAAAAACTGGACATGGGACATGTTCAGGATCCGGATCGTGGACTTTCAATCCGGATCCCGAAAGGTGTTCGTTCATACATTGCTGCAATCCGGATCACAGCTTGTACAATCCGGATCCCGAATGGGATGTTTTGTGAAAATGTATGAACGATCCGGATCGTGGATTATGATCCGGATCCCGAACAGGCGATTTTCTGGAAACTGCATTCTGTGCGTCTGCGATCCGGATCGTGGCTTATACAATCCGGATCGCCGTCGGTAAAACTTTCCAGAAAAGTTTGTTTTTGATCCGAATATTCTTCCTAGGGTTTCTAACCTATAAATAAACCCTATGGTCATTTTTCTAGGGTGAATCCAAATAGAGCCGTCATTTTCACATATCATTTTATACGGCCTTAGATCCACATATAGAGAAGAACGGAAATCAATAGAAATGATTCTATGTTTTCTTCATCTATATTGATTAGTTTGATTCTAGGTTTTCATACTCACATCTTGAGTTGAATCAAACTAATGAATACTTAGATGGTATTTCCGATCTACTCTTGATCTAAGTATTCGGCGGATCATCACCACCCAAACAAACAACGATTTACCCCAAAATCGGCGCGTGGACTCGCGTGGCCTTGTGGATTCAAGGTGTTATCGCTTTCGTGGATTCGGAGCGAGGTGCGTTCGTGGATTCGAAGCGTACCATTGGGTGAAGACCGTGGATTCGGTTGGACGTCGTGGACTCGACGTTGGACGCTGTGGATTCAGCGTTGGGCGCGGATCGTGGATTCGAGAAGCGTCGTGGAGCGAGCGGGAAGATCGACTAGGGGCGTATGGTAAAAGGTTGAGTCGTCTGTGAGTACGTTATATCACCTTGTACGTGTGTTAACTCTAGTGGATTTCGCCGTGTTATCGGTCCCGTGGTTTTTTACTCCGGTTTGGAGTTTTCCACGTAAAAATCTTGTGTGTTCTTTTATTTTTCCGCATTGGGTTTTATCGCACAATGATTTTTTGAGTGTTTATTGTTTACACCTATTCACCCCCCTCTAGGTGTTTTTTCCCCTATTAGATCCTTATTAACCTAAACCCAACAAGTGGTATCAGAGCGGGAATAGGGTTGTAAACAATGGTTGAAGGTGGAAACATCAATCGACCCCCTTTCTTTGATGGAACTAATTATGCGTACTGGAAAGTACGGATGAAAGCTTTCTTAATTTCCATCGACGAAAGGGTGTGGCAATCAATTGAATTAGGATGGTCTAATCCAACTGAAATTTTAGATGATGTTCGCACCTTAAAACCTAGGTCGAAATGGACCAAGGAAGAGATAGACTTATCTTCTTACAATGGCAAAGGGATTAATGCTCTATTTAATGCTTTGTCACAAACTGAGTTCTCTCGCGTCTCGGCATGTGAGACTGCGAAAGAAATCTGGGATGTTCTTCAAGTTACGCATGAGGGAACTAACTTAGTGAAGATTCAGAAACTGCAAATGCTCACGAGCAAGTTTGACTCTATCTCTATGGCAGAGAATGAATCCTTCACTGACTATTACACACGATTGCAAGACATCGTGAACTCATGTGCTAACTTGGGAGAGAAGATTCCAGAATTTAAAGTTGTAAGAAAAATTCTAAGAACTCTTCCTGAACGATTTCGCCCGAAGGTTGCAGCCATTGAAACAATTAAACACCCGGACGAAATGCGTGTAGAAGAATTAGTAGGTGCTTTACAAACTTATGAAATGACTTTTCCTACTAACTATTCTTCTGGAAAGGCATCCTCTTCTAAGTCTTCAGGTTACGCATTGAAATCAACTAAAGAAGAAGACGCGGATTCATCCTCCTCGGACGACGACGAGAACATTTCTATGGAGGACTTTGAGAAGCAGCTCGCTCTCTTGACAAGGAAGTTTCGCCGCAACTTTCGAAGGGGAAATTCAAGCAAAACTCAATCCTTCGGAAAGTCGAAGAAAGGCAAGGGTCCTTCAAGTTACAAGTCAAGAAGCCAAGAGAACTTCTCAAAGGATAAGAAAAGTTCTGAGGGACAAGTTCAGTGTTTCAAATGTCGAGGCTACGGCCACATAGCAACGGAATGTCCCAACAAGAATCCGGCAAAGAAGAAGGCGATGCAAGTAGTTACTTGGGATGACAACTCCACGTCAAATGAGTCATCGTCAAGTGATGAAGAAGACAACGCGACAGCTTTCCACGCGTCCACTACATCTTCTCCCTTCATGTGCTTAATGGCAAGTACATCCGACTCATTGTCCAACTCCACTGTGGAAAAGATTGCAACGGACGATGAGTCAGATAATTCGGAAGGTGAAGATTTTGTTTTAGCCTACCATAAGCTTTTGAGGGATTCAAAGAAACTGGCTAAACAAAACAAGGGGTTGAAAGAGAGATTACTGGATCTTGAAGATGAAGTAAAAAGAGTAACCTCTATCTCAACCGATCTTGAAGTGGAAAGGGACAATCTGATTAAGACAAATGTTTCCCTTCAAGAGTCCAATGAGCATTTCGAGAAGAGTTATGTAGACATGGTGAACAAAGCGAATTACTTCTTGAAGCTCAACGGCGAGGCCCGACAGGAAAAATTGGAAATGACGGAGACCATACGCCAACTAAAGGATGACTTACAGAGATTTTCTTCTGGAAGGAGTAAGTTGGACAGACTTCTTGGTCTCGGTCAAAGAAACAAGTTCGGCCTCGGATACACTCAAACTGGAGACATTCCAAGTTCGAGTGGTACGGTATTTGTGCCTCCGTCGGTATCTCCTCCTCCGACACCGGTGTTCACGCCAAGCAACGACAACGAACCTACTACATCTTCTTCGGAATCGACAAGATCCAAGGTATGTTTTCGTTGTGGCATTTCAGGGCACATCAGAAGAAACTGCAAGACTGGAGCCAAACGCACACCTCAAGAACATCTTGCAACAACTACCAAAAGGGCTATTCCTCGGGAAACAACTCCAATCAATTGACGGAAAAGAGCCTTGGTAGTACACCGCTCAAGACGACATCATCAAGGAGCAGCAATTCTTCATGCAAGACGCTCTCACCTAGGAAATCAACTTCACGACCATTACCGACGCACTCCAAAAAGGTTTGGGTGCGCAAAGGTGAAATCTTTCCCTGTCTTGCTACCAATGTTTCTTTGCATGCATATGATAGTTCGTCTTGGTACCTGGATAGCGGGTGTTCCCGTCATATGACCGGCGATAAAAACTGTTTTCAAACATTTGAGAAAAACTCCGGAGGACTTGTTGTTTTCGGAGATGGCCGGTCTTCCAAAATTGTTGGAAAGGGAACGGTAGCTATTCCAGATGGCCCGGTTCTAGATAATGTATTATTTGTTCATGGCCTAAAGACTAACCTCATAAGCATAAGTCAACTGTGTGATAATGGTTATTCAGTTAATTTTTCATCTGATAAATGCACTGTAACTGACTTGAACCATGCTTTCTTTTTAAAGGGGGTTAGATCAGAAAACAACTGTTATGTAGTTCCTTCTAAGATTTCTGAAAAATGTAACCTAGCATCTTTGAAAAATGAAACACTTTGGCATGAAAGGCTAGGTCACATAAACTTTAAGGAACTTGCTAGAATTTCAAATAAAGATGTGGTCAAAGGGGTTCCGAAACTTTCTTTTGAACAAAACCTTGTGTGTGGCGGTTGCCAAAAGGGAAAACAGTCTAGGACTGCACACAAGAATTTGAACCACATAGGTACAAAACGGCCTTTGGAACTTTTGCATATGGACTTAATGGGGCCAACTCGTCAACCATCTCTGGGAGGTAAATGGTATATTTTTTTGTTGGTTGATGATTTTTCTAGATATACTTGGGTAGCCTTTCTAAAAGAAAAAGCTGATACTTTTGATTCTTTTCTCGAAATTTGCAATCGTATTATGATTGAAAAGAATGAAAGGATTACTCGAGTAAGGAGTGATAGAGGTGGGGAATTCATAAATTCCAAATTCATTGATTTTTGCTCTTCTAATGGCATTAAACATGAATTCTCTGCACCTTACACACCTCAACAAAATGGTGTAGTCGAGCGCAAGAACAGGGTCGTACAGGAGATGGCTCGTGTTATGCTTCATAGCCGGAACCTTCCTTTATATTTTTGGGCTGAAGCGGTGAACACGGCTGTCTATGTTATCAATCGAGTGTACTTGCGCCCGGGGACTTTTAATACACCATATGAACTATGGTTTAGTAGAAAACCTAATATCAAATATTTTCGCATTTTCGGGAGTCGGTGTTTCATTTTGCGTGATCGCGAAAATCTTGGTAAATTTGACTCTCGAAGTGACGAAGGGATTTTCTTAGGTTATTCTACAAACAGTAGAGCATATCGAGTTTTTAACTTGGAATCTAAGACGATTGTAGAATCGATAAATGTTAAGGTAGATGAAGCTTTTCATTTTGAATCTGAAAAATCTACCCTCGATATCTCTCTTGATGATGATACACCTGCTAATGCATCTTCTTCTAACAATTCTTTCGATAATAATGTTGATGCATCTAACGGTTCTTCAAGCTCATGTGATGTGCAGGAATCATCTCGTGTACCTCCGCCTACTCCTTTACCTCAAACGTTACGCATCTCCAAGGATCACCCTGAATCGAACATAATTGGAGATCCACAAGAAGGAGTTAGAACACGGAGACAATTGGTTTGCGGATTTGCATGCTATGTATCACAAATCGAACCAAGGAATATTGATGAAGCTCTCCAAGATGATTATTGGATTAAAGCAATGCAGGAAGAGCTCCATCAATTCGAGCGAAACAAAGTCTGGGAACTGACGAAGCCTCCGAAGCAACACAATGTGATAGGTACCAAATGGATCTTCAAGAACAAGAAAAACGAAGAAGGTACTATCATCCGGAACAAAGCAAGGTTAGTTGCTCAAGGCTATTCTCAAGTAGAAGGTATAGACTTTGATGAAACCTTCGCCCCTGTAGCTAGACTCGAGTCCATTCGTATATTGTTTGCGATCGCTTGTCATTTCAAAATCAGATTATTTCAAATGGACGTTAAGAGCGCCTTTTTAAATGGATTTTTAAATGAGGAAGTTTATGTAGCTCAACCGAAAGGTTTTGTGGATCATAAACTACCTAACCATGTTTTTCGACTGAAAAAGGCTCTTTACGGTCTGAAACAAGCACCGCGAGCATGGTACGAAAGGTTGACAAAGCACCTTTTGGAAAAGGGCTACACTCGAGGGGGAGCTGACAGGACTCTCTTTGTGAAGCATTATCAAAACAATTTCATAGTTGCTCAAATCTATGTTGATGACATTGTTTTTGGAGCAACGAGAGATAATGATGCTTCTAAATTCGCGGAGACCATGGAAAGCGAATTTGAGATGTCCATGATGGGCGAGTTGAATTATTTTCTTGGATTACAAGTTAAGCAGAACGATGAAGGAATTCACTTGTGTCAATCCAAGTATGCACTGGAGTTGGTCAAAAAGTTTGACCTTGAAAATTCGAAAGATTTTCCAACTCCAATGGGAACTAGCCATAAGGGACTTGGAAGTGAATCACAAAGTGAGAATGTAGACGAGAAACTGTACCGCAGTATGATTGGAAGTCTACTATATCTCACGGCTAGTCGCCCGGATATATCCTTCAGTGTTGGGATTTGTGCGAGATATCAATCAGCACCGAAGGAGGTTCACCTGAAAGCGGTGAAACGGATCATCCGGTATATCAAAGGTACAATCAATTTCGGAATTTGGTATCCTATGGGAACGACTTTGGATATTGTTGGATACTCAGATGCCGATTGGGCTGGATCGGTGGATGACCGGAAAAGCACGAGTGGTGCATGCTTCTATCTCGGCCACTGCCTTGTTGCATGGCACAGTAAGAAACAGAACTGCATAGCACTCTCGACTGCCGAAGCGGAGTACATTTCTGCAGGAAGTTGCTCAACCCAATTGATTTGGATGAAGAGCGTGTTGAGTGATTTCCGAATTTCAACATCTTCGGTAACCATTTTATGTGACAACACTAGTGCCATTAACATTTCTAAAAACCCTGTGTTGCACTCTAGAACAAAACATATTGAACTTAGATATCATTTTCTTAGAGAGCTAGTTGAATCAAACATTCTTCAACTGTCATATATTTCAACTGAAGATCAATTAGCCGACATCTTAACAAAACCTTTGGATCAAAAACGTTTCATTCACTTGCGAAAAGCAATTGGCATGCTTTCCTTGAAATAAACTCTTTTGAAACCTTTGCTTAGATTAGGTTTTGTTTTTGTTCTTGTTTTTGTTTTGTTCTTTATCTATGTTCTGTACATAGCACACTAATTGAGCATATATCATAATTGACTTTAATTGCATCCTTTTATGCATTTAGAAATTTATTATGTTTTTGATGTCATAATGTTTCAATGTTGCAATGATCATTTACGTTAATTAAACCATCTTTCTGTGATCAAAGTCAATTTCTCTCTCAATGATCTCTTGGTATAGTCATTATCATATTTGATTGCTTAGTCGAGTATGAATTCGAGATCAATGGTTTGGTTGAATACTTTATATATTAAATAATTGATAGCCAATTGAGGGGGAGTCAATGAAATGTGAAATGCTCAAAAGATGTGGAAAGAGTTACATCCCAATGAGGAGTGTGAAAACTACCACCACATGGAGAAAATGAAAGAAAAAGATACTCCATGAATGAAAAGCAAACTTTTGTTTGAAAAATTGTTGATAAAACTCATATTGAAATACTTGACTCAGTCGTATTTCATGGTTGGTATAAGGTGGGATTTTTGATTTAAGATGCTCAAAGAGCCACTCCTTCAACAGATTGTCTAGATATATTATTTAACTTATCTGGGATTTCAAACATCTATTGATCTTGGTACTTCATTTTCTTTACTGAAATTGATGATTTGATAAAGACATTACACATAGGATCAAGATAGATGTAATTGAAGTTGTTCAACTTTAAGTGTTTTAACTTTCGTAAATCTTCGTTTCATTTTTGGATATTATTGATAGATTTTTCATAATCTATTTCTTGTTGTGTGAAACGATGTCATTTGTTTAAAGTTGACATGATAATGTGCTTACATACTTTTTCTGGATTTTATTGTATTTTTCTTAATTTTTCTGAAGAAAAAGGTGTAGCCGATCCGGATCGTGGCAAGTGATCCGGATCCCGAACGCAGGATTTTTCCCGCGTGTGGCCGATCCGGATCACATTCTCGGCCGATCCGGATCACGGCTAGGGTTCTATATAGAAACTTTCAGATTCGAGATTTCTTTACCCTAATTTCTGGTTTTCAAGCTTCTAGAGTTTCTCTCTCTAGATTTCTTGCTTCCTGGTGCTTCAAAACTCAAAGTTCTTCGGATTCAAGTAAGTTTTCATGATCAAAACTCGGTTTTTCACAGTTTTTCTGTTTTTTCACCAAACGTGAGTTGAAAAGTTGGAATTTTTTCGTTTGTGAATGGTTTTTGATCAAATTTCTTTTGAAATAAGAACTCTGGGTCAATTAGTTTTACTTTTATGCTGGGATTTCACTTGATTAACGTATTTTTAGGCTTCGATTTCTAAAAATTCGGTTTTAGGGCATAAAAGAGGAATTTCTGTAAATCATGGATTTGATGAATTTTTAAAATTCTTTTTGGAAAACTAATTTGATTCTTGGCTTCTCTATATGATTATGATTGTCTAGGTACAATGTTTTCAAAATTTTCAAAATTGACAATTTTTCATATGTTCTTGAGTTGGTTTTCACAGGACACTTTCTTAAACTCAAAGCACTAGAATCAATGGCATTCTCCTGGTTGATCATCTTGCTGGTCGCAATGCTGCCTGGGGGTTCATCGGTTAAAGAAGAACCAGGCGTCTCAACTGGAGACAAACCGGAAGGAGCCAATGAAGACAGCTCGGATTACAATAGTGAAGAATGGGACGAATTCTTTAAGGATGTTCAAAGAAAAATTGATGAAGAAGAAAGGAAGTTCACCAAAGGGAAGAGACTTATGAAATCTGCCTCCACGACCATACAATATACAAGAAGGAAAAGTGTTCAAAGAAGTACAAGCCAGCAGAGTGGGCCTCTAACCAGAGCACGCTCACTTTCAGGAATTTGCAAACTGGATCACCATGGACTGCAGGACCTGATGCACCATCTGCATCCAGACAGCGTTCATCTTATTCAAAGACACGGACAACTGAGACAGAGATATTGGAATCGATTCGTCAGGAACAACAAAGAATCTCTGCTACACATGAAAGAATATCGAGAGAGCTTCAGCAAATCTCCTCTGAACACAAGAAGATCAAGAAAAAATATTCAAACCTTAAGAACTTGCTTAAAGGGATTTTAAGCAAGCTGAGCTGTACTAGTTCTGACTCTTCAGATTGAGCAACAGAATTGGTCACCTTAGTTTGGGTTCTTAGTTCTCAGAACATTGTTTTTCTTTACTCCTTTAGTTTAGTTCTCAGTTTGTGCATATTTTTAGAACTCTATTTTTTGTTACTCTCCTTACATATTGTAGCTCATGCTACGTTTTGGCTTATTTTTGTGACAAAAAGGGGGAGAGAGTTAGCGAGAACAATAATGAACTTTGAACAGTGATTGTGAATATCGATGATATCAAGGTAAGTATGAATCTCAACTCAACTTTGGTTTTCTTTTGTGATTTGTGACATGCTTCTATACTAACTATTCGACTAACTATTTGGGCATGTAATATGACTAACAAGTTGGTGTTGGACTAACATACTTTGACATTTGGTTTTTCAACTGCTTAGAAGATATGTTGGTTTTAACTATGTTTCTTTCACATATCTGATTCTTTTAAATGTCATGGTGAGATCAAACTCTATCTCTGCACTTGGTTTTTCTATGTTCCAATTCTTGAGGTATCTAACGATTTTGTTTGTCAAGAATGTTTTCTGTGTGCAGAGGTTACAGATGTCTAAGTCTAGAGTCTGTCTTAGGAGTTTATCTCATGTTTTTAATTTCTGGAACTCTTTTGTAAATTTTTGTTGTATGGTGATAGCAACAAAAATATCTTTTTGAATTTTCTTTGTGGATCTGTGTTTTGTCACGAAACCGCCAAAGGGGGAGATTGTTACGGAATTTGAGTTGGCGTATTTCGTGATTGTATTAAGTCTTGAAGATTGAAGATGAAGAAACTTCGGATCGTATACCTCAATCTCAAGAAAGAAGAATTCAAAAGGATCAGGTACGTTTAACTAAATAATTTTGATGATCCGAATACTTCTTATAGTGTAGAAACACCTGGAAGAGGTTTTAATTGCTTATTCATCAAAAACTGGACATGGGACATGTTCAGGATCCGGATCGTGGACTTTCAATCCGGATCCCGAAAGGTGTTCGTTCATACATTGCTGCAATCCGGATCACAGCTTGTACAATCCGGATCCCGAATGGGATGTTTTGTGAAAATGTATGAACGATCCGGATCGTGGATTATGATCCGGATCCCGAACAGGTGATTTTCTGGAAACTGCATTCTGTGCGTCTGCGATCCGGATCGTGGCTTATACAATCCGGATCGCCGTCGGTAAAACTTTCCAGAAAAGTTTGTTTTTGATCCGAATATTCTTCCTAGGGTTTCTAACCTATAAATAAACCCTATGGTCATTTCTAGGGGAATCGAAATAGAGCCGTCATTTTCACATATCATTTTATACGGCCTTAGATCCACATATAGAGAAGAAAGGAAATCAATAGAAATGATTCTATGTTTCTTCATCTATATTGATTAGTTTGATTCTAGGTTTTCATACTCACATCTTGAGTTGAATCAAACTAATGAATACTTAGATGGTATTTCCGATCTACTCTTGATCTAAGTATTCGGCGGATCATCACCACCCAAACAAACAACGATTTACCCCAAAATCGGCGCGTGGACTCGCGTGGCCTTGTGGATTCAAGGTGTTATCGCTTTCGTGGATTCGGAGCGAGGTGCGTTCGTGGATTCGAAGCGTACCATTGGGTGAAGACCGTGGATTCGGTTGGACGTCGTGGACTCGACGTTGGACGCTGTGGATTCAGCGTTGGGCGCGGATCGTGGATTCGAGAAGCGTCGTGGAGCGAGCGGGAAGATCGACTAGGGGCGTATGGTAAAAGGTTGAGTCGTCTGTGAGTACGTTATATCACCTTGTACGTGTGTTAACTCTAGTGGATTTCGCCGTGTTATCGGTCCCGTGGTTTTTTACTCCGGTTTGGAGTTTTCCACGTAAAAATCTTGTGTGTTCTTTTATTTTTCCGCATTGGGTTTTATCGCACAATGATTTTTTGAGTGTTTATTGTTTACACCTATTCACCCCCCTCTAGGTGTTTTTTTTCCCCTATTAGATCCTTATTAACCTAAACCCAACAGTTACTTGGGATGACAACTCCACGTCAAATGAGTCATCCTCGAGTGATGAAGAAGACAACGCGACAGCATTCCACGCGTCCACCACATCTTCTCCCTTCATGTGCTTAATGGCAAGTACATCCGACTCACTGTCCAACTCCACTGTTGAAAAGATTGCAACGGACGATGAATCAGATGATTCTGAAGGTGAAGATTTTGCTCTAGCCTACCATAAGCTTTTGAGGGATTCAAAGAAATTGGCTAAGCAAAACAAGGGGTTGAAAGGGAGATTGCAGGATCTCGAAGAAGAAGTAAAAAGGGTAACCTCTCTCTCAACCGATCTTGAAGTGGAAAGGGATAATTTGATTAAAACTAATGTTTCCCTTCAAGAGTCCAATGAGCAACTCGAGAAGAATTATATGGATATGGTGAACAAAGCGAATTACTTCTTGAAGCTCAACGGCGAGGCTCGACAGGAAAAATTGGAAATGACGGAGACCATACGCCAACTGAAGGATGACTTAAAGAGATTTTCTTCTGGAAGGAGTAAGTTGGACAGACTTCTTGGTCTTGGTCAAAGAAATAAGTTCGGCCTCGGATACACTCAAACTGGAGACATTCCAAGTTCGAGTGGGACAGTATTTGTGCCTCAGTCGGTATCTCCTCCTCCGACACCGGAATTCACGACAAGCAACGACAACAAGCCTACTACATCCTCCTCGGGATCGTCAAGACCTAAGGTATGTTTTCGTTGTGGCATTTCAGGGCACATAAGGAGAAATTGCAAGACGGAAGCCAAACGCACACCTCAAGCACCTCTTGCAATGACTACCAAAAAGGCTATTCCTCGAAAATCAACTGCAATTCAATTGAAGGAAAAGAGCCTTGGTAGTACACCGCTCAAGACGACATCATCAAGGAGCAGCAATTCTTCAAGCAAGACGCTCTCACCTAGGAGATCAACTTCACGATCATTACCGACGCACTCCAAAAAGGTTTGGGTGCGCAAAGGTGAAATTTTCCCTTGTCTTGCTACCAATGTTTCCTTGCATGCATATGATAGTTCGTCTTGGTATCTGGATAGCGGGTGTTCCCGTCATATGACCGGTGATAAAAACTGTTTTCAAACATTTGAGAAAAACTCCGGAGGACTTGTTGTTTTCGGAGATGGTCGGTCTTCCAAAATTGTTGGAAAGGGAACGGTAGCTATTCCAGATGGCCCGGTTCTAAATAATGTGTTATTTGTTCATGGCCTTAAGACTAACCTCATAAGCATAAGTCAACTTTGTGATAGTGGTTATTCAGTTAATTTTTCATCTGATAAATGCACTGTAACTGACATGAACCATGCTTTCTTTTTAAAGGGGGTTAGATCAGAAAACAATTGTTATGTAGTTCCTCATAAGATTTCTGAAAAATGTAACCTAGCATCTTTGAAAAATGAAACACTTTGGCATGAAAGGCTAGGTCACATAAACTTTAAGGAACTTGCTAGAATTTCGAACAAAGATGTGGTCAAGGGGGTTCCGAAACTTTCTTTTGAACAAAACCTTGTGTGTGGCGGTTGCCAAAAAGGAAAACAGTCTAGGACTGCACACAAGAACTTGAACCACATAGGTACAAAACGGCCTTTGGAACTTTTGCATATGGACTTAATGGGGCCAACTCGTCAACCATCTCTGGGAGGTAAATGGTATATTTTCTTATTGGTTGATGATTTTCTAGATATACTTGGGTAGCATTCTTAAAAGAAAAAGCTGATACCTTTGATTCTTTTCTCGAAATCTGCAATCGTATTATGACTGAAAAGAATGATAGGATTACTCGAGTTAGGAGTGATAGAGGTGGGGAATTCATAAATTCCAAATTCATTGATTTTTGCACTTCTAATGGCATTAAACATGAATTCTCTGCACCTTACACACCTCAACAAAATGGTGTAGTCGAGCGCAAAAACAGGGTCGTACAGGAAATGGCACGTGTTATGCTTCACAGCCGGAACTTACCTTTTTATTTTTGGGCTGAAGCGGTGAACACTGCTGTTTATGTTATTAATCGCGTGTATTTGCGCCCGGGGACATTGAATACACCATATGAACTTTGGTTTTGTAGAAAACCTAACATCAAATATTTTCGTATCTTTGGGAGTCGGTGTTTTATTTTACGTGATCGTGAGAATCTTGGAAAATTTGACTCTCGAAGTGACGAAGGGATTTTCTTAGGTTATTCTACAAACAGCAGAGCATATCGAGTTTTTAACTTAGAATCTAAGACGATCGTAGAATCGATAAATGTTAAGGTAGATGAAGCTTTTCACTTTGAATCTGAAAAATCTACCCTCGATATCTCTCTTGATGATGATACACCTGCTAATGCATCTTCTTCTAACAATTCTTTCGATAATAATGATGCATCTAACGGTTCTTCAAGTTTATCTGATGTGCAGGAATCATCTCGTGTACCTCCGTCTACTCCTCTACCTCAAACGTTACGCATCTCCAAGGATCACCCTGAATCGAACATCATTGGAGATCCACAAGAAGGAGTTAGAACACGGAGACAATTGGTTTGCGGATTTGCATGCTATGTATCTCAAATCGAACCAAGGAATGTTGATGAAGCTCTCCAAGATGACTACTGGATTAAAGCAATGCAGGAAGAGCTCCATCAATTTGAGCGAAACAAAGTCTGGGAATTAACGAAGCCTCCGAAGCAACACAATGTGATAGGTACCAAATGGATCTTCAAGAACAAGAAAAATGAAGAAGGTACTATCATCAGGAACAAAGCAAGGTTAGTTGCTCAAGGCTACTCTCAAGTAGAAGGTATAGACTTTGATGAAACTTTCGCCCCTGTAGCTAGACTCGAGTCCATTCGTATATTGTTTGCGATTGCTTGTCATTTTAAAATCAAATTATTTCAAATGGACGTTAAGAGCGCCTTTTTAAATGGGTTTTTAAATGAGGAAGTTTATGTGGCTCAACCGAAAGGTTTTGTGGATCATAAACTACCTAACCATGTTTTTCGTCTGAAAAAGGCTCTTTACGGTCTGAAACAAGCACCGCGAGCATGGTACGAAAGGTTGACAAAGCACCTTTTGGAAAAGGGCTACACTCGAGGGGGAGCTGACAGGACTCTCTTTGTGAAGCATTATCAAAACAATTTCATAGTTGCTCAAATCTATGTCGATGACATTGTTTTTGGCGCAACAAGAGATAATGATGCTTCCAAATTCGCGGAGACCATGGAAAGCGAATTTGAGATGTCCATGATGGGCGAATTGACTTATTTTCTTGGATTACAAGTTAAACAAAACGATGAAGGAATTCACTTGTGTCAATCCAAGTATGCACTGGAGTTGGTCAAAAAGTTTGATCTTGAAAATTCTAAGGATTTTCCGACTCCAATGGGAACTAGCCATAAGGGACTTGGAAGTGAATCACATAGTGAGAATGTAGACGAGAAACTGTATCGCAGTATGATTGGAAGTCTACTATATCTCACGGCTAGTCGCCCGGATATATCCTTCAGTGTTGGGATTTGTGCGAGATATCAATCAGCACCGAAGGAGGTTCACCTGAAAGCGGTGAAACGGATCATCCGATATATCAAAGGTACAATCAATTTCGGAATTTGGTATCCTATGGGAACGACTTTGGATATTGTTGGATACTCAGATGCCGATTGGGCTGGATCGGTGGATGACCGGAAAAGCACGAGTGGTGCATGCTTCTATCTTGGCCATTGCCTTGTTGCATGGCACAGTAAAAAGCAGAATTGCATAGCACTCTCGACTGCCGAAGCGGAGTACATTTCTGCAGGAAGTTGTTCAACCCAATTGATTTGGATGAAAAGCGTGTTGAGCGATTTCCGGATTTCAACATCTTCGGTAACCATTTTATGTGACAACACTAGTGCTATTAACATTTCTAAAAACCCTGTGTTGCACTCTAGAACAAAACATATTGAACTTAGATATCATTTTCTTAGAGAGCTAGTTGAATCAAACATTCTTCAACTGTCATATATTTCAACTGAGGATCAATTAGCTGATATCTTAACAAAACCTTTGGATCAAAAACGTTTTATTCACTTGCGTAAAGCAATTGGCATGCTTTCCTTGAAATAACCTTTTTGAAACCTTTGCTTAGGTTAGGTTTTGTTTTTGTTTTTGTTTTGTTCTTTATCTATGTTTTGTACATAGGACATTAATTGAGCATAAATCATAATTGACTTTAATTGCATCCTTTTATGCATTTAGAAATTTATTATGCTTTTGATGTCATAATATTTCAATGTTGCAATGATCATTTACGTTAATTAAACCATCTTTTAAGTGATCAAAGTCAATTTCTCTCTCAATGATCTCTTGGTATAGTCATTATCATATTTGATTGCTTAGTCGAGTATGAATTCGAGATCAATGGTTTGGTTGAATACCTTATATATTAAATAATTGATAGCCAATTGAGGGGGAGTCAATGAAATGTAAAATGCTCAAAAGATGTGGAAAGAGTTACATCCCAATGAGGAGTGTGAAAACTACCACCACATGGAGAAAATGAAAGAAAGAAAAAGATACTCCATGAATGAAAAGCAAATTTTTGTTTTGAAAATTGTTGATGAAATTCATATTGAAATACTTGACTCAGTCGTATTTCATGGTTGGTATAAGGTGGGATTTTTAGTAAAAGATGCTCAAAGAGCCACTCCTTCAACAGATTGTCTAGATATATTATCTAACTTATCTGGGATTTCAAACATCTATTGATCTTGGTATTTCATTTTCTTTACCAAAATTGATGATTTGATAAAGGCATTACACATAAGATCAGGATAGATGTAATTGAAGTTGTTCAACTTTAAGTGTTTTAACTTTCGTAAATTTTCGTTTCATTTTTGGGTATTTTTGATAGATTTTGCATAATCTATTTCTTGTTGTATGAAACGATGTCTTTTGTTTAAAGTTGACATGGTAAAGTGCTTACATACTTTTTCTGGATTTTATGGAATTTTTCTGAATTTTTCTGGAGAAAAAGTTGAAGCCGATCCGGATCGGGGTAAGTGATCCGGATCCCGAACGCAGGATTCTTCCTGCGGGTAGCCGATCCGGATCACATTCTCGATCCGATCCGGATCACGGCTAGGGTTTTTATAAGAACAAAGAGGATTTGATTTCTTTTACCCTAATCTTTTGTTCTAAAATCTCTAGAGCTTCTCTCTCTAGATTTCTTGCATTTTGGAGCTTCCAAACTCAAAGTTCTTCGGATTCAAGTAAGTTTTATTGATCAAAATCTCGGTTTTTCACAGTTTTTCTCTTTTTTTCAAACGTGAGTTGAGAAATCATGGAATTTTTCGTTTGTGAATGGTTTTTGATCAAATTTCTTTTGAAATAAGAACTCTGGGTCAATTAGTTTTGCTTTTATGCTGGGTTTTCTCAAGATAAACGAGTTTTTAGGCTTCGATTTCTAAAAATTCTGGTTTAGGGCATAAAAGAGGAATTTTTGAAAATCATGGAATTGATCTATTTTTAAAATTCTTTTTGGAAAACTAATTTGATTCTTGGCTTCTCTACATGATTATGATTGTCTAGGTACAATGTTTCAAATTTTTCAAAATTGACGATTTTTCATGTGTTCTTGAGTTGGCTCTTCACAGGACACCTCTTAAACTCAATCACTGATGGCACTTCTTGGTTAATCCTGCTACTGGTTACGATGGTACATACTCGAGCAACCAACAAACTGAAAGAGCCAAGAAACTCCAACGAAAAGGTGAAGTGGAAGTTATAAGTGACACAGAACTTGAAGAAAACCCTGATGAAGTACACTGGGATATGTTGACAGATGATGATGATGATGAGGTATTGCCTACTAAATCTAAACAAAAGGAAAAGCACCCATGGACACTGGGAAAGCTCCTATGTCTGCTCCAACTATCTCTATGAAACGGAAACGACTTGCTCGACGTTTTGGATTAAGACGAGACACTAATGTTGACACACCAATAGCTCCTGACTCTCCGCCACGTGTTGAAGAGGTAGTCGTTAATACTGACCGTCTTCGAGCTTTTGAACGATGTGAATGCATCGGAGAACGTCATGTCAACATTGAAGCCCTTCACAATCATTCACCAGAATTTGGAACCTTAATTGAACAAGCTTCTCTTCTTCAAGTCTGCCGATTCCCTGAACTTCTAGGATATTGTTTGTATCATGTGAGAACCTTCTACACGAATGCGAGACATCTTCAAGAGGATGAAAATGGGTCTATGCATTTCTATACAAACATCCAAGGAATGAAGATTAAGATCACACCGCAGTTAATTGGTGAAGTCCTTGGAATGGAATCTAGCACATCGGGGCTTAATTTTTTGAAAGGAAAAAGTTTGACAACTGCATTGTGGCAAACTGTGATCGACAGGATCTGTTTGGAAGGAACTAAATCAGTTGACGGCAAGAGTGTCAGATCCAAACATCTACGACTGGAGTACCGTTTTCTAAACTTCATAACATGTTATAACATTCTGCCCAACATGCAGACCAAGGTTGTGAGATGGGAGCGGCTGCTATTCCTATATCTCATAGGTCATCCCTCTGAGGCTATTGGATTGAACATGAATATTCCCTATATAATTTGGAACAGAATGTCAAGATACATTGTGCATCCTCATCCTTCTGAGCGACTTCCATTTCCTCTACTCATCATGAGGATCTTACGAAAGTTTGACATTGATGTAAGCTCAACATCATATCAGCACAGTTGCGGGATGATAGATGAATCAACAATTGTGAAATCACTTCACAAATTACCTCATGTTATTGGAAAGAAACCTTGTGACGGCACCTCGGCCTCAACGTCTCGACAAGAACCCGGCACGGATGATGAAGCATCATTGACTTCGATCTTCAAGTTGCAACAACAACTATCTGTCAAGCAAGAACAGATCTTGAAAGAACAACACAGAATTTGCAATGAGCTTGAAATAGTCACGGCAGCTCACATTACTATCACTAAAAAGGTCAATTCTGTGCACAAGCGATTGACAAAGATGTTCTACAAGATGGGTTGCACAAGTTCTGAAGACTCAGATTCTGACAACTGATCATTTTTGACTCATTTCCTTCTCTTTTCTTTTGTGCAGGATTTTAAGTTTTTAGTCTTATTGATACTTTAGTTTAGTTCTCAGGTTGTGCATATTATAGAACTTTTTTAACTCTCCTTACATGTTGTAGCTATTGCTACGTTTTGGCTTTGTTTTGTGACAAAAAGGGGGAGAGAGTTAGAGAGAACTCTGAACAATGAAACAATGAATGATGTGAACTGAACTTTGTGAATATCAAGGTAAGTATCTTCAACTCAACTTTGGTTTTTATTTGTGATTGGTGGCATGCCTCTATACTAACTATTCGACTAACTATTTGGGCATGTAATATGACTAACAAGTTGATGTTGGACTAACATACTTTGACATTTGGTTTTTGAATGCTTAGAAGATATGTTGGTTTTAACTATGATTCTCTTACATATCTGAATTTTTCAAATGTCATGATGAGAATAAACTCTATCTCTGTATTTGGTTTTGTATGTTTCAATTCTTGAGGTATCTAACGATTTCTTTTGTCAAGAATGATTTTTGTGTGCAGAGATTACAGATGTCTAAGTCTAGAGTCTGTCTTAGGAGTTTATCTCATGTTTTTAATTTCTGGATCTCTTTTGTAAATTTTTGTTGTATGGTGATAGCAACAAAAATATCTTTTTGAATTTTCTTTTGTGGATTTGTGTTTTGTCACGAAACCGCCAAAGGGGGAGATTGTTACGGAATTTGAGTTGGCGTATTTCGTGAATGTATTAAGTCTTGAAGATTGAAGATGAAGAAACTTTGGATCGTATACCTCAATCTCAAGAAAGAAGAATTCAAAAGGATCAGGTACGTTTAACTAAAGATTTTTGATGATCCGAATACTTCTTATAGTGTAGAAACACCTGGAAGAATTTTTAATTGCTTAAACATCAAAAACTGAACATGGGACATGTTCAGGATCCGGATCGGACTCGGCAATCCGGATCCCGAAGGGTGTTGGTTCATACACTGGTTCAATCCGGATCGCAGCATCCTCTGATCCGGATCCCGAACACTAGTTTTACCTGTGTGCTTCCTCGATCCGGATCAGGACTTGTAATCCGGATCCCGAACATTGATGTTCTGGTAAAACTGTATGAACGATCCGGATCGGACTTTGTGATCCGGATCCCGAACTATCATTTTCTGGAAATCGTCTTTCTTGCTTCTGCAATCCGGATCGTCAATTCCAATCCGGATCGCCGTCGGTAAATATCTCCAGAAAAGGCAGTTTTTGTTTCCTATCTTCTTCCAATGGTTTCTAACCTATAAATAGGCCCTACATATTCACTTTCTAGGGCATCCGCAGGATCCGCTATTACAGAAGAAAATAGCCGAAAAGAAAAAATCCACATATATAGAGAAGAAAGGAAATCAATAGATTTATTCTATGTTTCTTCATCTATATTGATTGATTTGATTCTAGGTTTTCCATACTCACATTTTGAGTAGAATCAAATCAATGAATACTTAGATGGTATTTCCGATCTATCTTTAATCTAAGTATTCGGCGGATCATCACCACCCAAAACAAACAACGATTTACCCCAAAATCGGCGCGTGGACTCGCGTGGCCTTGTGGATTCAAGGTGCAACCGCTCTCGTGGATTCGGAGCGAGGTACGTTCGTGGATTCGAAGCGTGCTATTGGGTGAAGACCGTGGATTCGGTTGGACGTCGTGGACTCGACGTTGGACGCTGTGGATTCAGCGTTGGGCGCGGATCGTGGATTCGAGAAGCGTCGTGGAGCGAGCGGGAAGATCTACTAGGAGCGTATGGTAAAAGGTTGAGTCGTCTGTGAGTACGTTATATCACCTTGTACGTGTGTTTAATTCTAGTGGATTTCGCCGTGTTATCGGTCCCGTGGTTTTTTACTCCGGTTTGGAGTTTTTCCACGTAAAAATCTTGCGTGTTCTTTTATTTTTCCGCATTGGGTTTATTTGCGCAATGATTTTTTGAGTGTTTATTGTTTACACCTATTCACCCCCCTCTAGGTATTTTTTCCCCTATTTAGATCCAATTACTTATAACCCAACAGTATCGCGATCCACAACTAGCTACAATGCGTAATGAAATGAACAAAGAAGGTAAAGTAAACAGTATCTATAGCCTCTAAGGGCCAGAAGATCGCTCACGCGGCCTCACCAACGCCCTAGCACTCGCCCCTGGACGAACCTGTCACGGAGTGGGAAGTCAGTGACCAGAAATAATAATAAAAACAATAAGGGCTAAAGTAAGGCAAACCACGGTAAAAAAACCAGAGCAACCACCCTCCTCAACGTGCAACCAACAGTGAAGAACCCTGTGCAAACCAAACCCGGCACCTCCCCCGGCAACCACACCGAGCACCTGCCTCGGAAACCCCTGCCGAGCACCTGCCTCGGCCGCCAAGCACCCGCCTCGGCATCACCGCTCACACCCCCCACCCACGGGGGCCCCCATTACGTCACCATCACGTGGGGTACACGGGTCAACGTACCACTTTTCCGGAAAAGCACACCCTCGCGGTGGCCAAACCGCCGGTGTGCGTGTAGCAATCTCGAGCCTCGACCGAGCACCAACCTCGGCCAACCAGATCGAGCACCAACCTCGGTAAACCAGACCGAGCACCTGCCTCGGCCATCTCCCAGAACATGATGTATCGTCGAGCACAGCGACCCTTAGTCGCCATAAACGTAGTGATAATAAAAACATAAGCATAAACGGGGGTTAGCAATATTTCAACGTGTCAAACCTTTGCTCTTACCAATTGCCCTCGTTTCCCGACTCAAGAACTGTTGGGAAAGGAACCCACCTTTCGACGTCCAACTGGTCACACCGATCACCGTCCTCATTGCTAGCAGGCCCCAAACAACCCTACTGTTGTTCGGAGAGGCGAACTGCCCGTCCAGTCTCCCACCGCGACGTTCATTAAACCGGAGGTCCACGTCACCCCCCCTTACAAGATATAATTAACAATAACGGAAACATGCACAAAGAGGTTCTAAGGGGTACCCACTTGAAACGCGAAGAAGAAGGTGTGCGAAAACTCCAGTTAAAACCCTCCCACCTTGCGCCCGAAAATCTAAAGTAAGAATTAATGTTAAAAACATCGTCGCGGTCAAAAACACTCAAAAACGGGGCGAAACGGGCCAAAAACAAAGCTTCCGGACTCTTTGGCTGCAGGCTGGTGCACGGGTCCAGGCGTGGACCGGGTCCACGACAGAAGGCGGCAGCGGCGCAAACCGGGAGCACAGCACGGTGAGCCGCTGGAGCATGGCCAGTGTCGTGGACCGGGCTCACGGCTACAGTGTCGGCAGTCGCAGACCGGGCGCACGCCACAGCGGGTGAACCGCTGCGGCTTGGGCCGGGCCGCGCACGGGAGAAAAGTGCGCACCGGGTCCACCCTCGCGGCTACGGTGGCGAGCGCCGGGTGCACGCCTAGTGCTTGCACCGCGCGGCCTGGGCTGGGCCGGCGCATGCGCCCGTGCGCCGGGTCCGCGCCTTCGGGCTGCGATGGCGTGCACCGGGTGCACGCCGGTCCGGTGGACCGCGTGGCTGAAACCGGCCGCGGGATGAACAGTAAACCCTAATCGTACCCCTTTTCCGGCTCCGGTTGCGACCACGCGACCCCGGCGGCTGCGGCGACGACCCCGTGACCAAGTTAA
This sequence comes from Tillandsia fasciculata, assembly GCA_029168755.2. Lineage (NCBI taxonomy): Eukaryota > Viridiplantae > Streptophyta > Magnoliopsida > Poales > Bromeliaceae > Tillandsia > Tillandsia fasciculata. Next base: position 21,306 of record JAQOTM010000727.1, read on the forward strand.
CGGCGGCGGGGGCCTCCCGTTTGACAACGGCGGCGGCGGCCTCCCGTTCAATACCCAACCCGCATCGCCTTCGACATCCAAACCACCACCACCCGAAACGCCAACCCAAGTAAACAAAAGCAACGATGCTAACCTTGATTTCGCTGGAGGAGGAGGAAGAAGGAGGGCCTCGCTCGATCAATCCCGAAGAAAGGGGCCGTTTCTTCTTTCCTCTCCCCGCCTCTCCATCCTGTTTCCTACGCCGTTTCTTGAAAAGAGGGAAAAGGGGTTTGGGGTTTTTCCCCGCACCCCTGATCGGAAATAAAAGATACGAAGAGAATTTTAAAATTAAACCCCAGTCAACAAACCTAGCCTTTTGAAATTGAATTTTAAGCGGCGTCACCGTTTGGAAAGGATAAAACCAGTGGTTGCAAAACCCGTGCCCACACGGCACTTCATTTTGAGAAAACCTTTTCGAAAATATTTGGACTTTCATGAAAACGTGCCGCGTATGAAGACATCACTAAAAGCATCCAAAATGTAAAAGCACATCTCATCCACAGAGCTAACTAATACATGTCCACAACTAAAGTAATCCACAAGCAAATTAACTATTTAAAGCATAAAGGAAAATGAGATAGAAACCAAGTATCCTGACTACGGTCCTCAAGACGCAGTCCCACCGCCATCCCGGCTAACGCACCTAGTAACACCTGTCACGAAGTGGGTAAAGTCAGTGACAAACAAAGTAGATGTCTAAATAACAACAAGGAAGGAAAAACAAACCGATTACACCAAAACCTTTCGCTAAAACCCTGTACATAATTAAGCTGGACACCAACCCCAGATTTATCAATTAAGTTGGGCACCAACCCCAGAGTACCTGTCGGAGAGACTAAAGTCTCCACTCGTGCGCAATCACCTTTTGATGCTTTAACCTCTTCGCGGTGCTGGTGTGTCGTTTTCAGCTGGCGCGAAGAGGTCCTCACGGCTCCCACTCCTTTATGAGGCACACGGGTCAAAAAGACCACTTCTCCGAAAAAGTACACCCATGCGGAGGCCAATCCGCCTGTGTACGTGCAGCATCCGAAAACGGATTTGCCGAGATCGGCGTGTGGTGAGCACCGCGACCGCAGCCGCAACAGTTGTTAGATAAAATATATATTCATGCGAAAGGCTAAACTGTCCATCTACTTTGTTAGACAAATTGAGAGCATTTTAATGATGATAGGTGCACTTACTGCACTTGTTGCACTTATAGCAATCGTACCCACCTTGTTGAAGAGAAAACGGAACACTTGAATCCTTCGCGCACTCCCGCTGCGCACCTGGACCTAAAGAAAGTCCGCAAGGATAACTAAAGTCAAAAACGTGTACTAACATCCCAAAACGAAAGACCCAATTTACTCTTTTTTGACGAAAAAGTCCAACACCGTCCGGGTTGCCGAAAACCGGAACCCCGCGCCGTCGTTGCCGCCCGCCGGAGCCCTGCGTGGCGCGAAACCGCGCGGCGTGTCTCCTCGGGCTGCGCCCGCGCGGCGCGGCGCCTCGCGCGGCGCCCGCGCGGGTGCGGCCCCGCGCGGGTGCGGGCCCGCGCGGCGCCCGCGCGGCGCCTGCGCGGCGCCCGCGAGGCGCCCGCGCGGTGCCCGCACGGGTGCGGGCCCACGCCGCGCCCGTGCGGTGCCCGCGCTGGTACGGGCCCGCGCGGCGCCCGCGCGGTGCCCGCGCGGTGCCCGCGCGGCGCCCGCGTGGTGCCCGCGCGGCGCCCGCGCGGGTGCCCGTGCGGCGCCCGCGCGGTTGCGGTCCGCGCGGAGTCCGCGCGGGTACGGTCCGCGAGGAGTCCGCGCGGGTACGGTCCGCGCGGAGTCCGCGCGGGTACGGTCCGCGCGGAGTCCGCGCGGAGTTTTTGGGTACGGTTGCGGGCCCGCGCGGGTACGGTCCGCGCGGAGTCCGCGCGGTGCCCGCGCGGTTTCTTCCGTCGCCGCTCACGGCGGCGACCGGCCGTCCGCGACATCCCTCCGCGCGATGCCCTAGCGGCACCGCGCGTCTCCGCCGTCCGTTCCGCGCCCTAGCACGACGACAATGACGGCGATGGTGACGAAGACGACGGAGAAACCCAAAAACTCAACACAAAGGACGACGGAAAAATCCCGAAAAATTATAAAAATTATTTTACTAACCGAAGATCGACGGGAAGGTCGCCCGGTCGCGTTCTTGCCTTCGGTTCGATGCTCGGGAAGATCGGGCTCTTTCTCTTTCTCCTTTTCCTTTCTTCCGGCTAGGGTTCCGTCTTTTCCTTCTTTTTTTTTTCTTTCTCTCCTCACCGGTTAGGGTTTTATTTTTCTTTTCTTTTCTTCCGATAATCGGGATCACTTATATAATCCCTATTATTTGATTAAATATTTAATTGTTTTTCCCATTTATTTCATACGGTACGTAGAAAGGAAAAACCCGCAAATATCCGGATTTTATTTCTTAAAATAAATATCTAATCCCACGAGATAAACCCCACCTTTTAAATCCTAGTCACCGATTATTTAATTTACTTAATTAAATAATCATGGGAAATAAATTCCCAATTTATTTATCGTCACCGATTAATTAATTTCTTAATTAATTAATTACACGGATTATCCAAACTTCCTCAGAAGCGTGTCGGATATTTTACACGAATTTCGATGCGCACCTTAAGTCATCGCGATCCTAGAAACCCCGTTCCGGGAGATCCGTACATCGGATTCCCGATCCGATCGCACCGTCGGTCTTCATTTTTCGGACCCTTTGCCAGAAAAATACCCGCACCCCGCACCGGCCGACTTTTAAAAATTAAATAATTTTATTTCACTTAAAGGCTTAAATAATTATATGTGAGTCAAAAAAATACCCCTAAGGGCCGGATCACTACACCACTAACACTTTATAAAAAGTTTCGTCCCTAAACTTAAGTACAAACCTCACTAAACAATTCGGGAAAACATTCCCTCATTTCCGATTCCAGTTCCCATGTCGCCTCGCGCTCTTCGTGGTTGCTCCACTGGACCTTCACATAGGAGATAGTTCGATTTTGCAACTTCTTGTCCTCTCTTGCCAAAATCCGCACCGGCGTCTCCTCGACGCTCAAATCCTCTCGCAACTCGATGGTGGAGGCATCCAAGGCATGAGAGGGGTCAGCGAGGTACTTCCGGAGCATTGAGACATGGAACACGTTGTGGACTCGTTCGAGGTTCGGCGGCAAGGCTAATCGGTACGCCACCGGTCCTACGCGTTCTAGGATCTCGAACGGTCCCACGTACCTCGGGCTTAACTTTCCCTTTATGCCGAAACGTCGGTTCCCTTGGAGGGCGAAACTCGGAGTAACACATGCTCACCCACCATGAACTCTAAGTCTCGGCGTCTGTTGTCCGCGTAGCTTTTCTGTCTGCTCTGGGCGGTCAGTAGCCTTTGCCTAATCAATCGCACCTTTGCTTCGGTCTCCTCCACCAAATCTGGGCCCAGAAACTTACGCTCACCCAAGTCGTCCCAGCATATTGGAGACCGACAGCGGCGCCCGTACAGGGCCTCGTATGGTGCCATCTGAATGCTGGCCTGGTAACTGTTATTGTAGGCAAATTCCACTAGGGGCAAACACCGTGCCCACCCTTCGCCCAAGTCCAAAACGCATGCTCGAAGCATGTCCTCCACAATCTGTATCACCCGCTCTGATTGTCCATCGGTCTGCGGGTGAAAAGCCGTACTGAAGTGCAACTTGGTTCCCATTGCTCGTTGCAGGCTTTGCCAAAAGTTTGACACAAATCGCGTGTCCCTGTCCGACGTGATAGATGTCGGTACCCCATGCAACCTTACTATCTCGTTGATGTAAGTTTGTGCCAGTCGTTCCCGCGTCCACGTCGTGTGTATGGGCAGAAAGTGGGCCGATTTCGTCAAACGGTCCACAATCACCCATATTGCATCGTGTCCCTGTGGCGATCTCGGGAATCCGGTCACAAAGTCCATGGTAATCATGTCCCACTTCCACTCGGGCACCGGTAAGGGTTGCAATTTTCCTGCCGGGCGCTGATGCTCGGCCTTCACCTGTTGGCACACCAGGCAGTGTGCCACAAATCGAGTCACGTCTCCCTTCATCTTGGGCCACTAGAAGGTCTGTTTGACGTCCTTGTACATCTTCGTTCCCCCGGGGTGCGCTGCATATGGAGCAGTGTGCGCCTCCCGCAGGATTTCCTCTTTGAGTTCCGGTAGATCCGGCACGCAGATTCGTCCCCGAAATCGTATCGTGCCGTCGGAGTTCACTGCGAAATCACCTTCCTGGTCGGCGATTATCCTACTTCGTACCAACTGGAGTTGGTCGTCAGTCGACTACCCTTCGAGAATTCTGTTCAGCAAGGTAGGTCTGACCACCAGTGTCAGAAGTTGTGCGACCGTTCCTGCCGGTACTATTTCTAGTCTCAATCGCGAAAATTCCGCAATCAGACTATCTTGCTGGGTGATGGCACTTACACCTGCTTCCTCGGCCTGCCCCTTGCGACTCAGGGCGTCGGCCACCACGTTTGCCTTTCCCGGGTGGTAGTGGATCGTTAAATCGTAATCCTTCAGTAGCTCGAGCCACCGTCTTTGTCGCAAATTTAACTCCTTTTGGGTGAAAAGGTACTTAAGGCTCTTATGGTCTGAGTACACATTGCAGTGTGCCCCATACAGGTAGTGTCTCCAAAGCTTGAGGACGAACACCACCGCTGCGAGTTCCAAATCGTGCACGGGGTAATTCCGCTCGTACTCCTTGAGCTGCCTTGATGCATAGGCTATAACCTTTCCCCGTTGCATGAGTACTCCACCCAGTCCGTTTCGCGACGCATCGCAATACACTTCATAATCCTCCCCTGGTTCTGGCAGGGCGAGAATCGGGGCTCGCGTCAATCTATCCTTGAGCTCCTCGAAGCTCCTCTGACATTTATCCGTCCAGATGAACTTTTCCCCCTTTCTTGTCAAATGGTTTAAGGGGGTGGCTATCTTGGAGAAACCCTCCACGAAGCGCCGGTAATACCCAGCTAATCCCAGGAAGCTTCGAACCTCCGTCACCGTCGTCGGTTGGGGCCAGTCCGTCACCGAATCTATCTTCTTCGGATCCACCGCGACTCCAGCCGCCGAGATTACGTGCCCCAAGAAACCGACCTCACGGAGCCAAAACTCACACTTTTTGAGTTTGGCGTAGAGTTTCTGTTCCCGTAGGGTCTGGAGGACTGTGCGCAGATGTTCTTCATGTTCCTCGTCTGTACGAGAGTAGATGAGGATATCGTCGATGAAGACCACCACGAATAAGTCCAGGAAGGGTTTGAATACCCTGTTCATTATATCCATGAACACCGTCGGGGCATTTGTGAGCCCGAACGGCATTACTGTAAATTCGTAATGGCCATAGCGAGTTCGGAAAGCCGTTTTGGGGATGTCCTCCCCCTTAACCCGGACCTGATGATAGCCCGACTGCAGGTCGATCTTTGAAAACACCGTCGCCCCCTGTAGTTGGTCGAAGAGGTCGTCGATCCTTGGCAGGGGGTATTTGTTCTTAACGGTGACCTTATTTATCTCCCGGTAGTCGATGCACAGCCGGAGACTTTCGTCCTTCTTTCTAACAAATAGGACGGGCGCGCCCCAGGGTGACGCGCTTGGTCTGATAAAAACTTTGTCCAAAAGGTCCTCCAACTGTGCCTTGAGTTCTTTCAACTCCGCGAAGGCCATCCTGTACAGTGCCTTGGTGATGGGTTTGGTGCCGGGAAGCAGCTCAATAGGGAAGTCGACCTCTCGTTCCGGTGGCATTCCGGGGAGCTCCGCCGGAAATACGTCCGAAAATTCCTTTACCACTGGAATTTCGGAAGGCGGGGGAATGGGTCGGGTGGCTAAATCTACCGAGGCTAGATAGGCCACGCACCCACCCTCTATCAGCTTTGTTGGGTTATAAGTAATTGGATCTAAATAGGGGAAAAAACACCTAGAGGGGGGTGAATAGGTGTAAACAATAAACACTCAAAAAATCATTGCGCAAATAAACCCAATGCGGAAAAATAAAAGAACAAGCAAGATTTTTACGTGGAAAAACTCCAAACCGGAGTAAAAAACTACGGGACCGATAACACGGCGAAATCCACTAGAATTAAACCACGTACAAGGTGATATAACGTACTCACAGACGACTCAACCTTTTTCATACGCTCCTAGTAGATCTTCCCGCTCGCTCCACGACGCTTCTCGAATCCACGATCCGCGCCCAACGCTGAATCCACAGCGTCCAACGTCGAGTCCACGACGTCCAACCGAATCCACGGTCTTCACCCAATGGCACGCTTCGAATCCACGAACGTACCTCGCTCCGAATCCACGAGAGCGGTTGCACCTTGAATCCACAAGGCCACGCGAGTCCACGCGCCGATTTTGGGGTAAATCGTTGTTTGTTTGGGTGGTGATGATCCGCCGAATACTTAGATTAAAGATAGATCGGAAATACCATCTAAGTATTCATTGATTTGATTCTACTCAAAATGTGAGTATGGAAAACCTAGAATCAAATCAATCAATATAGATGAAGAAACATAGAATAAATCTATTGATTTCCTTTCTTCTCTATATATGTGGATTTTTCTTTTCGGCTATTTTTTCTGTAATAGCGGATGCCCTAGAAATGAATACAGGGCCTATTTATAGGTTAGAAACCATTGGAAGAAGATAGGATCAAAAACAGCCTTTTCTGGAAATTTTACCGACGGCGATCCGGATTGGAATTGGCGATCCGGATTGCAGAAGCAAGAAAGACGATTTCCAGAAAATGCTGTTCGGGATCCGGATCGTAAGTCCGATCCGGATCGTTCATACAGTTTTACCAGAACATCAATGTTCGGGATCCGGATTGCAAATCCTGATCCGGATCGAGGAAGCAAACAGGTAAAACTAGTGTTCGGGATCCGGATCAGAGGATGCTGCGATCCGGATTGAACCAGTGTATGAACAAACACCCTTCGGGATCCGGATTGCCGAGCCCGATCCGGATCCTGAACATGTCCCATGTCCAGTTTTTGATGTTTAAGCAATTAAAAATTCTTCCAGGTGTTTCTACACTATAAGAAGTATTCGGATCATCAAAAATCTTTAGTTAAACGTACCTGATCCTTTTGAATTCTTCTTTCTTGAGATTGAGGTATACGATCCAAAGTTTCTTCATCTTCAATCTTCAAGACTTAATACATTCACGAAATACGCCAACTCAAATTCCGTAACAATCTCCCCCTTTGGCGGTTTCGTGACAAAACACAAATCCACAAAAGAAAATTCAAAAAGATATTTTTGTTGCTATCACCATACAACAAAAATTTACAAAAGAGATCCAGAAATTAAAAACATGAGATAAACTCCTAAAACAGACTCTAGACTTAGACATCTGTAATCTCTGCACACAAAAATCATTCTTGACAAAAAAATCGTTAGATACCTCAAGAATTGAAACATACAAAACCAAATACAGAGATAGAGTTTATTCTCATCATGACATTTGAAAAATTCAGATATGTAAGAGAATCATAGTTAAAACCAACATATCTTCTAAGCATTCAAAAACCAAATGTCAAAATGTTAGTCCAACATCAACTTGTTAGTCATATTACATGCCCAAATAGTTAGTCGAATAGTTAGTATAGAGGCATGCACAAATCACAAGAGAAAAACCAAAGTTGAGTTGAAGATACTTACCTTGATATTCACAAAGTTCATTCACATCTTTCATTGTTCAAAGTTCTCTCTAACTCTCTCCCCCTTTTTGTCACAAAACAAAGCCAAAACGTAGCAAGAGCTACAATATGTAAGGAGAGTTAAAAAGTTCTATAATATGCACAACCTGAGAACTAAACTAAAAGTTAGAACAAAAACTAAGTCCTAAAAAAAACTGCAAGGTCTGCAAGAGAGTAAAGCCATAGAAAAAGTGAACAGAAGGTGCTGCTCAGTCTGAAGAATCTGAACTGGTACAGCTCAGCTTGCTCAAAATCCCTTTAAGCAGTTTCGAAATATTTGAATACTTTTTCTTGATCTTCTTGTGCTGAGAGGAAAGTTGCTGAAGTTCTTTCGACATTCTTTCTTGTGCAGCAGAGAGTTTTGCTGTTCCTGACGAAGCGATTCCAATTCATCTGTGTCTGTAGTCCCTTCTTCGAGTGTGATGGATGCTGTGTAGATGCAGATGGTGCATTCATTCCCGTAACCCATGGAGATTCAGTTTGTAGAATTCCAGAAAGTGAGCGTGCTCTGGTGAGAGGCCCACTATGCTGACTTTCACTTCTTTGGACATTTTTCTTCTTGTATACTGTCTGGTTGTTGAGGCAGATTTCATTAGTCTTTTTCCTTTGGTAAATTTCCTGTCCTCCTCATCAATTTTTCGTTGAACATCTTTGAAGAATTCGTCCCATTCTTCTTCATCATAGTCTGAGCTGTCTTCCTCTGTGTCCTTCGTCTTGTTTGAGTTGAATCATCCTGTTCCTTTTAACAGATGTACTCGTGTGCACCATAGTGACTAACAAGAAAGAACCAGGAGAATGCCATTGATCTAGTGCTTTGAGTTTTGAGAAGGTGTCCTGTGAAGACCAACTCAAGAACACATGAAAAATCGTCAATTTTGAAAAATTTGAAAAATTGTACCTAGACAATCATAATCATGTAGAGAAGCCAAGAATCAAATTAGTTTTCCAAAAAGAATTTTAAAAATAGATCAATTCCATGATTTTCAAAAATTCCTCTTTTATGCCCTAAAACAGAATTTTTAGAAATCGAAGCCTAAAAACTCGTTTATCTTGAGAAAACCCAGCATAAAAGCAAAACTAATTGACCCAGAGTTCTTATTTCAAAAGAAATTTGATCAAAAACCATTCACAAACGAAAAAGATCCAAGATTTCAACTCACGTTTGATGAAAAAATAAAAACTGTGAAAAACCGAGTTTTGATCAATAAAACTTACTTGAATCCGAAGAACTTTGAGTTTGGAAGCTCCAAGATGCAAGAAATCTAGAGAGAGAAGCTCTAGAGACTTTAGAACAAAAGATTAGGGTAAAAGAAATCAAATCCTCTTTGTTCTTATAAAAACCCTAGCCGTGATCCGGATCGGATCGAGAATGTGATCCGGATCGGCTACCCGCAGGAAGAATCCTGCGTTCGGGATCCGGATCACTTACCCCGATCCGGATCGGCTTCAACTTTTTCTCCAGAAAAATTCAGAAAAATTCCATAAAATCCAGAAAAAGTATGTAAGCACTTTACCATGTCAACTTTAAACAAAAGACATCGTTTCATACAACAAGAAATAGATTATGCAAAATCTATCAAAAATACCCAAAAATGAAACGAAAATTTACGAAAGTTAAAACACTTAAAGTTGAACAACTTCAATTACATCTATCCTGATCTTATGTGTAATGCCTTTATCAAATCATCAATTTTGGTAAAGAAAATGAAATACCAAGATCAATAGATGTTTGAAATCCCAGATAAGTTAGATAATATATCTAGACAATCTGTTGAAGGAGTGGCTCTTTGAGCATCTTTTACTAAAAATCCCACCTTATACCAACCATGAAATACGACTGAGTCAAGTATTTCAATATGAATTTCATCAACAATTTTCAAAACAAAAATTTGCTTTTCATTCATGGAGTATCTTTTTCTTTCTTTCATTTTCTCCATGTGGTGGTAGTTTTCACACTCCTCATTGGGATGTAACTCTTTCCACATCTTTTGAGCATTTTACATTTCATTGACTCCCCCTCAATTGGCTATCAATTATTTAATATATAAGGTATTCAACCAAACCATTGATCTCGAATTCATACTCGACTAAGCAATCAAATATGATAATGACTATACCAAGAGATCATTGAGAGAGAAATTGACTTTGATCACTTAAAAGATGGTTTAATTAACGTAAATGATCATTGCAACATTGAAATATTATGACATCAAAAGCATAATAAATTTCTAAATGCATAAAAGGATGCAATTAAAGTCAATTATGATTTATGCTCAATTAATGTCCTATGTACAAAACATAGATAAAGAACAAAACAAAAACAAAAACAAAACCTAACCTAAGCAAAGGTTTCAAAAGAGTTTATTTCAAGGAAAGCATGCCAATTGCTTTACGCAAGTGAATAAAACGTTTTTGATCCAAAGGTTTTGTTAAGATATCAGCTAATTGATCCTCAGTTGAAATATATGACAGTTGAAGAATGTTTGATTCAACTAGCTCTCTAAGAAAATGATATCTAAGTTCAATATGTTTTGTTCTAGAGTGCAACACAGGGTTTTTAGAAATGTTAATAGCACTAGTGTTGTCACATAAAATGGTTACCGAAGATGTTGAAATCCGGAAATCGCTCAACACGCTTTTCATCCAAATCAATTGGGTTGAACAACTTCCTGCAGAAATGTACTCCGCTTCGGCAGTCGAGAGTGCTATGCAATTCTGCTTTTTACTGTGCCATGCAACAAGGCAATGGCCAAGATAGAAGCATGCACCACTCGTGCTTTTCCGGTCATCCACTGATCCAGCCCAATCGGCATCTGAGTATCCAACAATATCCAAAGTCGTTCCCATAGGATACCAAATTCCGAAATTGATTGTACCTTTGATATATCGGATGATCCGTTTCACCGCTTTCAGGTGAACCTCCTTCGGTGCTGATTGATATCTCGCACAAATCCCAACACTGAAGGATATATCCGGGCGACTAGCCGTGAGATATAGTAGACTTCCAATCATACTGCGATACAGTTTCTCGTCTACATTCTCACTATGTGATTCACTTCCAAGTCCCTTATGGCTAGTTCCCATTGGAGTCGGAAAATCCTTAGAATTTTCAAGATCAAACTTTTTGACCAACTCCAGTGCATACTTGGATTGACACAAGTGAATTCCTTCATCGTTTTGTTTAACTTGTAATCCAAGAAAATAAGTCAATTCGCCCATCATGGACATCTCAAATTCGCTTTCCATGGTCTCCGCGAATTTAGAAGCATCATTATCTCTTGTTGCGCCAAAAACAATGTCATCGACATAGATTTGAGCAACTATGAAATTGTTTTGATAATGCTTCACAAAGAGAGTCCTGTCAGCTCCCCCTCGAGTGTAGCCCTTTTCCAAAAGGTGCTTTGTCAACCTTTCGTACCATGCTCGCGGTGCTTGTTTCAGACCGTAAAGAGCCTTTTTCAGACGAAAAACATGGTTAGGTAGTTTATGATCCACAAAACCTTTCGGTTGAGCCACATAAACTTCCTCATTTAAAAACCCATTTAAAAAGGCGCTCTTAACGTCCATTTGAAATAATTTGATTTTAAAATGACAAGCAATCGCAAACAATATACGAATGGACTCGAGTCTAGCTACAGGGGCGAAAGTTTCATCAAAGTCTATACCTTCTACTTGAGAGTAGCCTTGAGCAACTAACCTTGCTTTGTTCCTGATGATAGTACCTTCTTCATTTTTCTTGTTCTTGAAGATCCATTTGGTACCTATCACATTGTGTTGCTTCGGAGGCTTCGTTAATTCCCAGACTTTGTTTCGCTCGAATTGATGGAGCTCTTCCTGCATTGCTTTAATCCAGTAGTCATCTTGGAGAGCTTCATCAACATTCCTTGGTTCGATTTGAGATACATAGCATGCAAATCCGCAAACCAATTGTCTCCGTGTTCTAACTCCTTCTTGTGGATCTCCAATGATGTTCGATTCAGGGTGATCCTTGGAGATGCGTAACGTTTGAGGTAGAGGAGTAGACGGAGGTACACGAGATGATTCCTGCACATCAGATAAGCTTGAAGAACCGTTAGATGCATCATTATTATCGAAAGAATTGTTAGAAGAAGATGCATTAGCAGGTGTATCATCATCAAGAGAGATATCGAGGGTAGATTTTTCAGATTCAAAGTGAAAAGCTTCATCTACCTTAACATTTATCGATTCTACGATCGTCTTAGATTCTAAGTTAAAAACTCGATATGCTCTGCTGTTTGTAGAATAACCTAAGAAAATCCCTTCGTCACTTCGAGAGTCAAATTTTCCAAGATTCTCACGATCACGTAAAATAAAACACCGACTCCCAAAGATACGAAAATATTTGATGTTAGGTTTTCTACAAAACCAAAGTTCATATGGTGTATTCAATGTCCCCGGGCGCAAATACACGCGATTAATAACATAAACAGCAGTGTTCACCGCTTCAGCCCAAAAATAAAAAGGTAAGTTCCGGCTGTGAAGCATAACACGTGCCATTTCCTGTACGACCCTGTTTTTGCGCTCGACTACACCATTTTGTTGAGGTGTGTAAGGTGCAGAGAATTCATGTTTAATGCCATTAGAAGTGCAAAAATCAATGAATTTGGAATTTATGAATTCCCCACCTCTATCACTCCTAACTCGAGTAATCCTATCATTCTTTTCAATCATAATACGATTGCAGATTTCGAGAAAAGAATCAAAGGTATCAGCTTTTTCTTTTAAGAATGCTACCCAAGTATATCTAGAAAATCATCAACCAATAAGAAAATATACCATTTACCTCCCAGAGATGGTTGACGAGTTGGCCCCATTAAGTCCATATGCAAAAGTTCCAAAGGCCGTTTTGTACCTATGTGGTTCAAGTTCTTGTGTGCAGTCCTAGACTGTTTTCCTTTTTGGCAACCGCCACACACAAGGTTTTGTTCAAAAGAAAGTTTCGGAACCCCCTTGACCACATCTTTGTTCGAAATTCTAGCAAGTTCCTTAAAGTTTATGTGACCTAGCCTTTCATGCCAAAGTGTTTCATTTTTCAAAGATGCTAGGTTACATTTTTCAGAAATCTTAGAGGAACTACATAACAATTGTTTTCTGATCTAACCCCCTTTAAAAAGAAAGCATGGTTCATGTCAGTTACAGTGCATTTATCAGATGAAAAATTAACTGAATAACCACTATCACAAAGTTGACTTATGCTTATGAGGTTAGTCTTAAGGCCATGAACAAATAACACATTATCTAGAACCGGGCCATCTGGAATAGCTACCGTTCCCTTTCCAACAATTTTGGAAGACCGACCATCTCCGAAAACAACAAGTCCTCCGGAGTTTTTCTCAAATGTTTGAAAACAGTTTTTATCACCGGTCATATGACGGGAACACCCGCTATCCAGGTACCAAGACGAACTATCATATGCATGCAAGGAAACATTGGTAGCAAGACAAGGGAAAATTTCACCTTTGCGCACCCAAACCTTTTTGGAGTGCGTCGGTAATGATCGTGAAGTTGATTTCCTAGGTGAGAGCGTCTTGCTTGAAGAATTGCTGCTCCTTGATGATGTCGTCTTGAGCGGTGTACTACCAAGGCTCTTTTCCTTCAATTGAATTGCAGTTGATTTTCGAGGAATAGCCTTTTTGGTAGTCATTGCAAGAGGTGCTTGAGGTGTGCGTTTGGCTTCCGTCTTGCAATTTCTCCTTATGTGCCCTGAAATGCCACAACGAAAACATACCTTAGGTCTTGTCGATCCCGAGGAGGATGTAGTAGGCTTGTTGTCGTTGCTTGTCGTGAATTCCGGTGTCGGAGGAGGAGATACCGACTGAGGCACAAATACTGTCCCACTCGAACTTGGAATGTCTCCAGTTTGAGTGTATCCGAGGCCGAACTTATTTCTTTGACCAAGACCAAGAAGTCTGTCCAACTTACTCCTTCCAGAAGAAAATCTCTTTAAGTCATCCTTCAGTTGGCGTATGGTCTCCGTCATTTCCAATTTTTCCTGTCGAGCCTCGCCGTTGAGCTTCAAGAAGTAATTCGCTTTGTTCACCATATCCATATAATTCTTCTCGAGTTGCTCATTGGACTCTTGAAGGGAAACATTTGTTTTAATCAGATTATCCCTTTCCACTTCAAGATCGGTTGAGAGAGAGGTTACCCTTTTTACTTCTTCTTCGAGATCCTGCAATCTCCCTTTCAACCCCTTGTTTTGCTTAGCCAGTTTCTTTGAATCCCTCAAAAGCTTATGGTAGGCTAGAGCAAAATCTTCACCTTCCGAATCATCTGATTCATCGTCCGTTGCAATCTTTTCAACAGTGGAGTTGGACAGTGAATCGGATGTACTTGCCATTAAGCACATGAAGGGTGAAGATGTAGTGGACGCGTGGAAAGCTGTCGCGTTGTCTTCTTCATCACTTGAGGATGACTCATTTGACGTGGAGTTGTCATCCCAAGTAACGACTTGCATCGCTTTCTTCTTTGCCGGATTCTTGTTGGGACACTCCGTTGAAATGTGGCCGTAGCCTCGACATTTGAAGCACTGAACTTGTCCCTCTGAACTTTTCTTATCCTTTGAGAAGTTCTCTTGCTTTCTTGACTTGTAGCTTGAAGAACCCTTGCCTTTCTTCGACTTTCCGAAGGATGGAGTTTTGCTTGAATTTCCCCTTCGAAAGTTGCGGCGAAACTTCCTTGTCAAGAGAGCGAGCTGCTTCTCAAAGTCCTCCATAGAAAGGTTCTCGTCGTCGTCCGAGGAGGATGAATCCGCGTCTTCTTCTTTAGTTGATTTCAATGCGTAACCTGAAGACTTAGAAGAGGATGCCTTTCCAGAAGAATAGTTAGTAGGAAATGTCATTTCATAAGTTTGTAAAGCACCTACTAATTCTTCTACACGCATTTCGTCCGGGTGTTTAATTGTTTCAATGGCTGCGACCTTCGGGCGAAATCGTTCAGGAAGAGTTCTTAGAATTTTTCTTACAACTTTAAATTCTGGAATCTTCTCTCCCAAGTTAGCACATGAGTTTACGATGTCTTGCAATCGTGTGTAATAGTCAGTGAAAGATTCATTCTCTGCCATAGAGATAGAGTCAAACTTGCTCGTGAGCATTTGCAGTTTCTGAATCTTCACTAGGTTAGTTCCCTCATGCGTAACTTGAAGAACATCCCAGATTTCTTTCGCAGTCTCACATGCCGAGACGCGAGAGAACTCAGTTTGTGACAAAGCATTAAATAGAGCATTAATTCCTTTGCCATTGTAAGAAGATAATCTATCTCTTCCTTGGTCCATTTCGACCTAGGTTTTAAGGTGCGAACATCATCTAAAATTTCAGTTGGATTAGACCATCCTAATTCAATTGATTGCCACACCCTTTCGTCGATGGAAATTAAAAAGGCTTTCATCCGCACTTTCCAGTACGCATAATTTGTTCCATCAAAGAAAGGGGGTCGATTGATGTTTCCACCTTCAACCATTGTTTACAACCCTATTCCCGCTCTGATACCACTTGTTGGGTTATAAGTAATTGGATCTAAATAGGGGAAAAAACACCTAGAGGGGGGTGAATAGGTGTAAACAATAAACACTCAAAAAATCATTGCGCAATAAAACCCAATGCGGAAAAATAAAAGAACACGCAAGATTTTTACGTGGAAAAACTCCAAACCGGAGTAAAAAACCACGGGACCGATAACACGGCGAAATCCACTAGAATTAACACACGTACAAGGTGATATAACGTACTCACAGACGACTCAACCTTTTACCATACGCTCCTAGTAGATCTTCCCGCTCGCTCCACGACGCTTCTCGAATCCACGATCCGCGCCCAACGCTGAATCCACAGCGTCCAACGTCGAGTCCACGACGTCCAACCGAATCCACGGTCTTCACCCAATGGCACGCTTCGAATCCACGAACGTACCTCGCTCCGAATCCACGAGAGCGGTTGCACCTTGAATCCACAAGGCCACGCGAGTCCACGCGCCGATTTTGGGGTAAATCGTTGTTTGTTTGGGTGGTGATGATCCGCCGAATACTTAGATTAAAGATAGATCGGAAATACCATCTAAGTATTCATTGATTTGATTCTACTCAAAATGTGAGTATGGAAAACCTAGAATCAAATCAATCAATATAGATGAAGAAACATAGAATAAATCTATTGATTTCCTTTCTTCTCTATATATGTGGATTTTTCTTTTCGGCTATTTTCTTCTGTAATAGCGGATGCCCTAGAAATGAATACAGGGCCTATTTATAGGTTAGAAACCATTGGAAGAATATAGGATCAAAAACAGCCTTTTCTGGAAATTTTACCGACGGCGATCCGGATTGGAATTGGCGATCCGGATTGCAGAAGCAAGAAAGACGATTTCCAGAAAATGCTGTTCGGGATCCGGATCGTAAGTCCGATCCGGATCGTTCATACAGTTTTACCAGAACATCAATGTTCGGGATCCGGATTGCAAATCCTGATCCGGATCGAGGAAGCAACAGGTAAAACTAGTGTTCGGGATCCGGATCAGAGGATGCTGCGATCCGGATTGAACCAGTGTATGAACAAACACCCTTCGGGATCCGGATTGCCGAGTCCGATCCGGATCCTGAACATGTCCCATGTCCAGTTTTTGATGTTTAAGCAATTAAAACCTCTTCCAGGTGTTTCTACACTATAAGAAGTATTCGGATCATCAAAAATCTTTAGTTAAACGTACCTGATCCTTTTGAATTCTTCTTTCTTGAGATTGAGGTATACGATCCAAAGTTTCTTCATCTTCAATCTTCAAGACTTAATACATTCACGAAATACGCCAACTCAAATTCCGTAACAACTTCTAGTGTATTTTTTTAGGTATCCACCAGATCTAAATAGGTACTATCAATACACCTAGAGGGGGGGGTGAATAGGGTAATACTTATAAAACCATCTCAGTGCAAAAATAAAAACCAATGCGGAAAATAAAAATAGCACACGAGATTTACGTGGAAACTTCAATCCAGAGAAAAAAACCACGGGACCAAACGCAATAACATCCACTAAGAATAGAAGAATAACAAGGTGATTACCGACTCCACGGACTCAACCCCTCCTTCAACTTCTTCGGATCTTGCGCTCTACCGATTGCACGTCCACTGCACACGTTCGAATCCACGAACGCCACTCGAATCCACGAGCACACGTTTCGAATCCACGAAACGCCTTCAACACACCGAATCCACGTGCTACGTCGAATCCACGACGCAAACTCAGCCGATAAAGAATATAGGCTTCGATGGTGATCCTTTGCTTAGATTATCATTGAAGACCGTAGAAAGAATTCTAAGCAAAGTTTAGATCAATCGACAAAAGATAGATCTTGGAAGAACCGTCGAATTGACCTAAAAGAGGCTAAAAGAAGAACGGTAAAAAACCTAGCCTCAGGGTTGCTCTCAAGTGTTTTCGGTAGTGGTCACACGTTCTTGAGAAACCCTAAGTGTCTATTTATAGGTTAGAAACCATTGGAAAGAGATAAGAATAAAAAACTAACCGTTTCTGAAAATTTTCAGGACGGCGATCCGGATCGGATTTACTGCGATCCGGATCGTCGTAGCGTGATAGACAATTCCAGAAAAAACAAGGGTTCGGGATCCGGATTGAAGTGGCCGATCCGGATCGTTCATGTATTCCAGCAAAATCCCATGTTCGGGATCCGGATCGAAAATGGCCTTTGATCCGGATTGGATTTGCCAATGAACTAGCACCCTTCGGGATCCGGATGACTGTCTGATCCGGATCCTGAACATGTCCCATGTCCAGTTTTTGATTTTTATGCAATTAAAAATTCATCCAAGTGTTTCTACACTATAAGAAGTATTCGGATCACCAAAATTATTTAGTTAAACGTACCTGATCAATCCGAATCCTTTTTCCTTAAGATTGATGCAATTGATCCACAATTCTTCACCTTCAATCTTCAAGACTCAAAACACTGAGTGCCAACTTGAGCTCTTGTTGAATCTTCTCTAAGTCTTTCGATTGCTGATTGACAATTTGATCACTTCAAGACTCCGACTCATTTACTGACTTGACTCACGAAATATGCCAACACCAAAATGCCGTAACAATCTCCCCCTTTGGCAATTTCGTGACAAAACCAAAAATACATAAAACGCTCAAGTCACTCATCTTAATCGAAATTCAATATTATCACCAAAACATTGATTTCTTTGCGTGAAAGATTCAATAAATACAAAATTACATTGAACCAAAATAGTCCTAGAACATACTCTATGACTTAGAACTTGGAGTCTTAAAGTGATGTAATTCCTGCAAAACAAAATTCCAAACAAATCAAACGTTAGTCGTTAGACATTAAAATCCTACATTTGATTCGTCCCTTTTGGTTCTTTTCTTTTGTTTTGGGCTCTTTCAATCTTTTCTTTATCTCCCCCTATCATGAGCATCTCTAACATGTTCTCCATGTTCTCCATGTTCTCCCCCTGTCTTGAGCATTTATGTTCTCCCCCTTTGTGATACGATCATTATTTTCTATTCTCTCCCTTTTTGTCACAAATTGTCAAACAGTGAACATACTAGACAAAGGAAATCACTAACAACATTAGTTCATAGAGAAAGAGAGATAAAAGCTCAGTTCCGGTATATAACAAAAATGCAGATTGCGTACCGATACCAGAAAGCAAAAGTCAAATAATTCTTGAAACAAATCCAGATTTTAGAATCTTTTCAAATACCGATTTGTATTCCATCAAGAAATCAATTTAAGTGCTTTAAACAATGAATTCACACAGATGCCATTCAATCCAATTAATTTCACAAAATTAAAAAGATTTACTCCTAAATCATGAAAAACAAAGATAAAACATTATAAACAGTTTTTCATGTTATATTCATCAAACACAAGTCATCAAAAATAATCTTGAGATCCAAACTCTATCAAGATGTAACGGATTTACAAAGATGACTTACGGAGATTTCCAAATGACATCAATCTTGAATTCTACCCTTTCTTGAGATTAAGGTGTATGATCCAAATTTCTTTCATCAGAATAATTTAGAAAAATTCCATAAAAATTAGAAAGAGTATGTAAGCACTTTAGCTCATCAACTTTAAACAAAAGTCATCGTTTCATGCAACAAGAAATAGATTATACCAAATCTATCAAAAATACTCAAAAATGAAACGAAAATTTATGAAAATTAAAACCCTTAAAGTTGAACAACTTCAATCACATCTAACATGATCTTATGCGTAATGCCTTTATCAAATCATCAATTTGGTAAAGAAAATGAAATACCAAGATCAATAGATGTTTGAAATCCCAAATATGGTAGATAATATATCTAGACAATCTGTTGAAGAGAGTGGCTCTTTGAGCATCTTTCGTTAAAAATCCCACCTTATACCAACCTTGAAATTTGACAGAGTCAAGTAATTCAACATGCATTTGATAAAAAAAATTTTGCTTGGTGTTCATGGGGTATTTTTTTTTTTCATGTGGTGGTAGTTTTCACACTCCTCATTGGGATGTAACTCTTTCCACATCTTTTGAGCATATTACTTTTCTTTGACTCCCCCTCAATTGGCTATCAATTATTTACGATATAAGGTATTCAACCAAAAATTGATCTCGCATTCATACTCGACTAAATAGTCAAATAAGATAATGACTATACCAAGAGATCATTGAGAGAGAAATTGTAGTGTCCCAGTTTTTCTCCTATGTTTTTTCCCTGTTCGGGGTGTGGAACACCTAGTGTTGGTGTGTTGGGCCCCAATATGTCAAAGGGATGTGTTGTCTGGACTCAGGGAGGATTTGGGATCAAGCCTGACCTTCGGCTGCCTTTGCCGAATTTTAGGAGTGGAATCAGGCTAAACGGAGGCCGTATTTGGATTCAGCGCGGAAAAAAAACGCTTGAAAACGGCTATTTACTTATTAATTTGGAGTCCGGATGCCCAAAAACGGACCCCCGGAAGTTTTCTGCACAAAATGGTGCATGGGGGGATCTGTGGACCGGCCGGGACACGTGGCGCCATGTTATTGGGCCGGCGCACGGCTCTCGGTCCACGGAATGGGCCGCCGGTGCACGGTGCACCGGCGGGCCACGTGGCAGGCGCCGGTTGGTCCGGTCCAGGGCGCGCGGCGCACGGGGGGTGGCGCGGGCAGCGCGGGCAGGCCGGGCAGGCTCGGGGTGGGGCGCGGTGCACGGTGCACCGGGGCGCGCCACGTGGCGGCCCCGGGTTGGCGGGTGCACGTGCGCGCGGCGCACCGCAGGCGCGCGCCTGCGGCCGTACACGCACGCGCCGCAGGCGTGCAGGCGGCGCAGGGCGGCCGGCGGCCGTGTCGGGCGGGAAAGCGGGGGCCACGTGGCGCCCCGCCATTGGCGGGCGCCACCCACCCCGCCGCCCCGCAGGGGGACGCGTGCGCGTCCCCGCTGGGCCCGCACGGCTGCCGCCTGTTTGGCGGACACGTGGCGGGCCCTGGGCCGGGTTGGACGAGTGGTCGGACGGGCGGGGATCCCGTGTGCGGCCCGGGTTGGGCTGGGCCGCACTGTAGCCGCCTGAATCTTGGTGGGCTGGGCCGCACTGTAGCAGCCCGAATTCCCCCTGCGCCCGAAAGTGGGGACACAGGGGTCATTTCCCCAATTGTTTGTTTGGGCCTATAAATAGGCCTCCTCCCCTCTCTTCTTGGGCTTTTTCCGAGAGAAAGAGAGAACCAGGGAGAGAGCTCTGAAGTGAAGTTTTTCCTCTCACATTTTTCTACCTCGTGGTGCGTTCCCAGATTTTTGGGAAGATCGACAGCGGCGTTCCGATTTTACAGTGTGCCTCGGTTTTCCCCATTTCGGCCCGTTATCGTCGCATTTCAGTCCGAGGAGTCCCCTGCGCAGCACAGAAGTCCGATTCCGACGATTTCTTCGCCAGTGTGTTCCTAAGAGGTAGGGCTTCGTTTTCCGTGTTGATGGTTTCTCCGGATTTCGATTTCTTGGCACGATTCCCGAGGTGATTTGATACCCCATTTTGCTGTTTGGATTTTTGGACAGCGGCAACTTCGTCGATTTGTTTCTCAGCGTAGGAATATCGGATCGAGGCGATTCAAGAGTCGATTTTGGGTGATTTTTCGCGAGGAACGCAACCGTGATTTTTCTGGGATTTTAGGAGCTCGGGACAGAGGTGAAATTCCTCGTTTTGCATGCTGATTGTAAAAACAGCAAATGTGTGTTTGGAGCTTGTAATTTTTACACCGTGTACACTTATGTGATGTTGTAGGATATTGTTGCAGCTGACGGTGTGTTTAGAGGACAGCGGGTATTTTCTGGGTACATTGTACACGCTTTTCGAGGTGGGTGGTTGCGTATCCCTCTTTGTTGATTTGCACACTAGGAATAAAAGAGTTCCCAATTATACATGTGATAGATAACTTGTGGTGTATGAACCTATTGCATTTGGCCCCTAAATTAATTTAGTAGCTTCTATGTGATAAATCTGGGACAAGGAAATTGGACAATTGCTATATCGTGAACCGCATGCAATTTAGTAACCCAACAATATTTTTAAAATAGTTCTAAAAGTATTCTTCACATGAAACTTAGTTACTTTCTAAATGTTTTTAAAAGAGAACACTTGCATGCTCATTGGACAACTAGTTAAGCCACTATTTTATTGCAGCACGATATTATGGGATTTGACTTAGGAGAAAACATCTGTTATTGTTATTCTTCTCTATCGACGCATGATGTCACGCCCCGCGGTCGAAACTGCGACCCGGGCTCGCTAACAGATCCGCCATCTGTACGGAAACTGCCGTACAGACGAAGCGTCTAACCTGCAAAGAAAGTCTATAGCTAGCAGATATCAGAGCAAAAGTAACTAAGAACTAGAGAAAGGAAACTGAACAACTGTACAAAGTGAAATCCCAAAATACAGCAGTAACTAAATATACAACATACTCTCACAGTCTCACAACACAAGTGTCCAGTACAAAAGGAGACTCCAAAAGGGGGTACTACTATCTCTGTGCAATATCGACTCGGGTAGGGACTAGCTGGCCACGCCCTTACCTCGATCAGAAGACTCCGCACGGGTAGGAGTCGGAACCGCCGCCTCAGGAGTACCTGCACCACAGCGGGTGTGAGAACTACTGCAAAAGGTAGTTCTCAGTGGGTACCGTCCTCAAAGCACACGGTATGCCCACTAAGTCCACCAAAACACGGTAAGGTAAACAGATAGATAGATAGATAGATAAGGAAAGCAGTAAATCTATCACTAAAATGCTCAAGAAGTAAGTACTATGAATCATGCAATGCACCTCGCCCACATAAGTAACCCAATCTCCATGACTGTCCACTTTGGACCAGTCAAGCAAACCTGCGCTCGCCTACTGCCACTACGCCCAAATAGGACTTGGTCTTACGTAGGGGTGTCCCTCTAGGACCATCTCAGTAACCTCATCGCAGCCTCGTCAGGCGCGGCAACATCATCGCATCCGGAGCGTAGCTCGCGGGGAGCGACCCCACGAACTCAAGTATCCCAAGTATCACATAACTGGCACAAGATGCCAGGCTCAGCAGGCTGTAGTCCGCGATCAAAAAGATCGGAAAGAGTAAACCGATATCTCACACTCATGACGACAGTCGGAGTAATCTCCACGACTTAATCTGTAGTGCTCACAAGAACCCCCAAGGTCCTAAGTAACTCTAACCCTCAAGTAAAGGCTCTGGCACCCAAAGGATTTTTAAGACCATTTTTAAAGTTCAGATTTTTCAAAAAAATGGGTTTTTCCAACTAAATACATATGATTCAGGTGCCCTGAAGAAAGTCGCTAAACATGTGGTTGATAAAACAGAGTTAGAAGTTTACAGCAAACAAACCGGGTTCCAATAAGAAAAAATACCAACCTTTGGAGAACATACAGATACAATAAAAGCTATAAATACCGGAGTTTTGCATGATCAAGGTATTTCTTAAGCTTTAGAGGGCATCCCGCGATTTTTGGAAGCCAAATCCAACCCACCTGTGGTCTACCACCAGACCGCGCGCTCGACGAATGCCTCGAAGTAAGCCCGCGGCTCCACGCGGCGAGGAAAACACTCACGCGGCCTCGACGGAAGCTCAACACTGCTCTAGAAGCTGCCTGGAAGGTAGCAATCGCAAAAACAGTCAAGAAGAATCAAACCCAAGTATTCAGTGGTGAAAAACGGCGAAAAACAGCTTCCGACGGCGAAATTCAGCGAAAACCAGCTCCGTCGGCGAAAAACGGCGAAAAACAGCCTCCGACGGCGAAAATCAGCGAAAAACAGCTCCGTCGGCGAAAAACGGCGAAAAACAGCCTCCGACGGCGAAATCCAGCGAAAAACAGCTCCGTCGGCGAAAAACAGCGAAAAACAGCCTCCGACGGCGAAAAACGGCGAAAAACAGCCTCCGACGGCGAAAAACAGCGAAAACCAGCTCCGTCGGCGAAAAAACAGCGAAAAACCGGCCTCCGACGGCGAAAAACAGCGAAAAACAGCCTCCGGCACGCAAAACGAGGCACCCCCGATGTCCCGGGAACGCCGAACGGCGAAAACCAAGTCGGCACGGAAAACGAGGCGTCGGCGAAGTCCCGGGGCACGCCGAACGACGAAGACGGCAGCCGCGCGGCCAAGGACCCAACCGCGGCGCCGGAGCGCGCGCGCGCGGCGCCCAGCGGCGCTGCGCGCGGCGCCCAGCGGCGCTGCGCGCGCCCGCGCGCAGGCCGCTGCGCGCGCGGCCTGCTGCGCGCGGCCCGCTGCGCGCAGCGCCCAGCGCTGCGCGCAGCGGTGCGCGCAGCGGTGCGCGCCCGCACAGGCACGCGCGCGCGCGCGCGCCCGCGGCCCCGCGCGCGCCCCGCGCGGCCATGCCGCGCGCGCCCCCTGCGCGCGGCCCTGCCGCGCGCGTGCCCGCGCGCGGCCAGGCAGTGCCGCGCGTGCGCGCGGCCGCCGGCGACGCCAAAAATTAAAAAAAATTAAAAAAAAATTCAAAAAAAAATAGGAAAAATTCCAGAATTAATTTTTTAAGAAATCCTCTTGATTTTCTAGCTCCAAAAATCAATTTTCACAAGAATAAAATTCAAAAATAATTTTGAAAAGTTCCCTTTGATTTCTAGCTCAAAAAAATAATTTCCACAAGAATAAAAACCCAAAATCATCTTCCAAAATTTTCCTTTGATTCCACAAAAATCGATAAGGTTAAAGCTCCAAAAAAATTCCAAAAGAAAATTCCAAGCTTAACAACTCCAATAAAATTCATTAAAAGAGGAATAAAAATTCCAAAATTGCTAACCTCAAAAATCCACCAAGGATCGACTCCAACTTCCTCTCCTTCCTTCCTCCTCTCTTCTCTTTTCTTTCCTCCTTTCCTTCTTTCTTTCTTTCTTGTTCCTGTTCGTGGAGCTCCAGAGGAAGGGAGGTGGTGGTAGGTGGAGGTGGTGAGTCTATCTCACCAAAGGGTGTGGTCACCACCCTTAATCCCCAAACCCTTTAATTAAGCACTAATTAAGTGCTAAACTAATAAAACCAAGTTTTAAACTTAAAAAAAAAAAGAACTTACCTTTATAATCAAATCCCCTCAACATGCCCACTGTCACAAGCAAGTGAAAGAAGTAAATTTAATTAACAACCTATTAAAAATAATAATAAAATAATGCAAAAAGCCCAACTCCAACTCACTTTTTGCCTTCGGGCCTTCCGCCGCCGCCCGGAACCACCCGAGCTCCGCTGTAAATCGAAAATACACGCGCTCACGCCTTTTTCCAGTCGAAAAGCTCGTCGGTGGAGTCGGTAAGCTCAGTCGAAAAACCGGTATACTACACTCTCCCCCCCTTCAAACGGTTTCGTCCTCGAAACCCAAAAAGCTCCAAACTCAGGTGGGAAGTCAAATAAATGGGGGTAGGTAGTCCTCAACTCATCCTCGGGCTCCCAAGTAGCCTCTCTCTCATCATGGTGGCTCCACAATACCTTCACAAAAGGTATAACCCGATTCCTTAATTCTCTCGTTTCACGAGCAAGAATTCGAATCGGGCGCTCCTGAAAATGCTGCTCCTCATCCAGCTCTAAGGTAGTGAAGTCCACAATGTGTGAGGGATCATAAACATATCGCCTCAAAACGGATACATGGAAAACATCATGAGTACCAGCTAACCGCGGCGGTAAGGCAACCCGATAAGCAACAGGCCCGATGCGCTCAAGAATCTCAAAAGGTCCAACAAAACGCGGGCTCAGCTTCCCGCGCACTCCAAATCGTCGAATCCCTCGGGAGGGCGAGACTTTCAGAAACACATGATCACCAACCTGAAACTCTAAGTCTCGCCTCCTCCTGTCGGCGTAGCTCCTCTGCCGGCTCTGAGCAGTCTCTAAGTGGCGCCGAATAACTTTAACTTTTTCCTCGGCTTCAAGAAGCAAGTCTGGCCCCAAAGTTTTCCTTTCACCCACGTCACTCCAACACAAAGGCGATCGACATTTCCTACCATATAAAGCTTCATAAGGCGCCATCTGGATGCTCGCCTGGAAGCTATTGTTATAGGCAAACTCTGCTAGTCTCAAATGCCGATCCCAGCTGCCGCTAAAGCTCAAAACACAAGCCCTCAACATGTCCTCCAGGGTCTGAATAGTCCGCTCGGACTGTCCGTCGGTCTGTGGGTGAAAGGCGGTGCTAAACTGGAGCTGGGTACCCAAGGCAGTCTGCAAACTCCTCCAGAACTCTGAAGTGAACCTCGGATCCCTGTCAGACACAATCGATGCAGGCACCCCATGAAGCCTCACAATCTCGTCCAAATACAGCTGTGCTAACTTCTCCAAGGCCCAACTGATCTGTATCGGCAGAAAGTGAGCCGATTTGATCAATCGGTCCACTATCACTCAGATAGCGTCAGCTCCACCCTGAGTCCTCGGCAGTCCCACAATGAAGTCCATGGTGACATGATCCCATTTCCACATGGGTATTGGAAGGCTCTATAACTTGCCAGCTGGAACCTGATGTTCAGCCTTAACTTGCTGGCAAGTTAAGCAATGGGCTACAAACCTCCCAATATCCCTCTTCATACCTTGCCACCAGAATTGTGCCCTCAAATCTCTATACATCTTTGTCCCCCCGGGGTGAAGGGTGTAAGGTGTATAGTGAGCCTCCCTAAGGATCAGCTCTCTAATATCTGAGTCCACGGGCACACACAAGCGGTCCCTGTACCTAAGTACTCCCGCTGCATCCACAGAAAAGTCCCCGCCCTGACCATGCTGCACCTGGTCCCTGATCCTCTCAAGATAGGGGTCTCCACTCTGCTTCTCTCTGATCCTATCCAGTAGAGTGGGCTGCAAGACCATGGACATAAGTCTTGCAGAAACCCCCGGGGACACAACCTCAATATCCAGTCTCCTAAGCTGCTCTCTCAGTGGCCTCTGCTGGGTAATCAGTAAGCTCAAGGACTGCCCTGCTCGTCTGCTCAAAGCATCTGCGACCACGTTGGCTTTGCCGGGATGGTATTGAATACTCAAGTCATAATCTTTTAGCAACTCAAGCCACCGGCGTTGCCTCAAGTTGAGTTCCTTCTGGGTGAATAAGTACTTCAAACTCTGGTGGTCGGTGAAGATCTCACAGCGCTCGCCGTACAAATAATGTCGCCAAAGCTTCAAAGCAAAGACCACAGCGGCAAGCTCCAAGTCATGCGTAGGGTAATTTCTCTCATAGTCCTTTAATTGGCGGGAAGCATAGGCAATTACCCTACCATGCTGCATCAAAACGCATCCAAGGCCGCTGTGGGAGGCATCACTGTAAACAACAAATCCCTCTCCCATGACTGGTAGTGCAAGGACTGGCGCTGAAATCAACCTCTGCTTCAACTCCTCGAAGCTCCTCTGACACTGATCTGTCCAAACAAATTTCACTCCTTTCCTGGTCAATCTAGTAAGGGGGGTAGAGAGCTTCGCAAAGCCCTCTACAAACCGACGGTAGTAGCCCGCTAGGCCCAAAAAGCTCCTAATCTCCGTCACCGTCGTCGGTCTAGGCCAATCCCGAACTGAATCAATCTTCGTCGGGTCCACTGCCACTCCTGCGGCTGAAACCAAATGGCCTAGAAAAGAAACCTCCCGAAGCCAGAAAGCGCACTTCTTTAACTTGGCATACAACTCCTTCTCCCTCAGAAGTTGTAGTACCGTCCTCAAATGATCCTCGTGCTCAGAATCGCTTCGGGAGTAAATCAAGATGTCGTCGATGAAGACTACCACAAAACGATCCAAGTACGGCTTAAACACTCGGTTCATTAAATCCATAAATGCAGCAGGGGCATTTGTCAATCCAAAAGGTAACACTGTGAACTCATAATGCCCGTACCGAGTCCTAAACGCCGTCTTGGAAATATCCTCGGCCCTCACCTTCAGCTGGTGGTAACCGGACTGAAGATCTATCTTAGAGAAAACTGTAGCTCCCTGAAGCTGATCAAATAGATCATCAATCCGAGGAAGGGGATACTTGTTCTTGACGGTCACTTTATTCAACTCCCGATAGTCCACACAAAGCCTGAGTGATCCGTCCTTCTTTTTCACAAAAAGAATCGGTGCTCCCCACGGTGACACGCTCGGCCTAATGAATCCTCGATCCAGGAGATCCTGCAACTGAGCTTTAAGCTCCCTCAACTCTGCCGGGGCCATCCTGTAAGGCGCCTTAGAGATTGGTGTAGTTCCAGGGACTACATCAATCACGAACTCTATCTCTCGATCCGGCGGCATAGAGGATAACTCCGAGGGAAAAACATCCGGATACTCGCAGACAACAGGGATGTCTTCGAGTCCGGGCATCGCCGTAGGCGCCTCAACTACAGTAGCCAGAAAAGCAACGCAACCCCTACTCAACATCTGCCGGGCTCTGGCGGAAGAAACAGTCACTGCGAAAAGCGAGCTCTGACATCCCCTGTAGACATACTCCTCCTGACCTGGCTCCCGTAGGGTCACGGTCCTCAATCTGCAATCGATAGTAGCATAGTACCGGGACAACCAGTCCATACCCAAGACTACATCAAAATCCTGGAGCTGTCGTAGAACTAAAAGATCAATGGGTAAAATCCAGGGTCCTAGCTGCACTGGACATGACCAACAACACTCAGCTACAAGCAGCGCATGGTCGGGGATCTGAACCTCTAATGCACTAGTCAAAGGCCCCATCTCAAACCCATGCGATGATGCAAATGTACTACTGATGAATGAATGAGATGCTCCAGTATCAAAAAGTGCTCGAGCACGAGTAGAGGAGATACTGATAATACCTGCTACCACCTGATCGGCGGCTGAAGAGTCCTGGACCTGAGCGGCGTAGACTCGCCCGCTCGCTGGTGGTCGTCTCTCTGACTGACGAGAAGAAGTGGCACGATCTCCCTGAGTGAAACTCGGTAAAGCTCCTGCTACCTGCAAGGGCACGGGAGGAGTCGATGCAGTCGAAGGTGCTGATGGCCCAGCCCTCGGGCACGCCCACGCTATGTGCCCCGGCTGCCCACACCGATAACATCGGCCCTGACGCTGGTCGCACTGCTGAGGTGCGTGTGGCCCACCGCAAATCACACAATGATCTGAGCGTCTCTGCTGCTGTGATTGCTGCTGCTGCTGCTGCCTAGGCGGACGATAACCTCCCGGCCTCTGTCTCCTCTGTGACTCGCGGCCCCGCGGCTGGAACTGTGACTGTGGTGGTCTCGGGGGCCTCGGTCTGCCCGATTGCCCAAAATCCTGCGGTGCTTGGCGCTTTTCCCCGGAGCTGGCCCCTGGCGCTCCGCCCCTCTCAGACATGATCACCTTGCCTCGTGAAACCCATCGAGCTCTTTCTATAGCTGCATCCAAAGTCGGGGAATGATGTGAGTGAACGAGATGATAGATGTCCTGATGCAGTCCCCTCTCGAATAAGTCCACCCTCTGAGCCTCGTCGGGGGCAACATGCGGCACACTATGCAGCAACTTCTGGAACTCCCGGACATACTCTTGAAGGGGTCGGTTACCCTGCTGCAGACGTCGAAGATCCCCTTCTAGTTTCTGCTTTGCGCTCTCGGGAAAGTAGGCCCCGCGCAGCAAAGACCGAAACTCAGGCCATGTCAACAACTGAACTCCCGGCGGTCCCACGGGGCGAACTCGACGCCACCAAGTCTCGGCGTCCTTCTCCAAATAATGAGTCGCTATATGCACCTGATGCTCCTCCTTGATGAAGAGGTTCTCAAAAAGCTTCTCCATCGCTGCAATCCAATTCTCAACATCCCACGGTTCTAAACTCAGGCCTGAAAACCGTGGTGGGTGGAACTGACTGACATAAGCTAGCTTGTCGGTGAGCTCCCTCTGCTCTGCCTCTGTCAAAGGAGCAATCTGAGACGAGGTCGACGAAGTAGCTACTGGGGCCGTCACTGAGGTGCCCTCTGCTCAAGTAACCTCACCAACCGATCCACATTTTCTTGCTGGCACTTGGCTGCCTCCTCCTGGCGCCTAGTTGTCTCCTCCTGGCGTTTGGACGCCTCCTCCTGGCGTCGCAACGCCTCGGACAAATGGGCCACTTGGGCCCGCAGCGCCTGAACCTCTCCCTGATCAGCAGGTGGAGCCTCCTGCCGCTCGGGCTCCTCATCTGCGGCTGGATGAGCCCTCGTCGTCGCTCGACGTCTAGGAGGCATCGTCAATCCTGAAATCAAAATCAAACATTAGGACCAAGAATCGCTCAACCCAATCAAACGAGAGTCTATACATGTTACCCGTTCCAAAGTGTAATGTCGTCTGCAGCCGACATGACCCTTTAGAGAAATAACATGCAAAATTACTTACCCCAATCCCTCTGGGGAAGTTACAACTCAATCATGACTCTCGATAAACAGAAATCACGTCTCTCTCGATAGTCATCCTAATGTCCAACCAGAGTAGCCTAGGGTCTCTAAGTCCTCAATGACCTATTAACCTAGGCTCTGATACCACCTAAATCTGTCACGCCCCGGGGTCGAAACTGCGACCCGGGCTCGCTAACAGATCCGCCATCTGTACGGAAACTGCCGTACAGACGAAGCGTCTAACCTGCAAAGAAAGTCTATAGCTAGCAGATATCAGAGCAAAAGTAACTAAGAACTAGAGAAAGGAAACTGAACAACTGTATACAAGTGAAATCCAAAATACAGCAGTAACTAAATATACAACATACTCTCACAGTCTCTCTATACAAGTGTCCAGTACAAAAGGAGACTCCAAAAGGTACTACTATCTCTGTGCAATATCGACTCGGGTAGGGACTAGCTGGCCACGCCCTTACCTCGATCAGAAGACTCCGCACGGGTAGGAGTCGGAACCGCCGCCTCAGGAGTACCTGCACCACAGCGGGTGTGAGAACTACTGCAAAAGGTAGTTCTCAGTGGGTACCGTCCTCAAAGCACACGGTATGCCCACTAAGTCCACCAAAACACGGTAAGGTAAACAGATAGATAGGTAGATAGATAAGGAAAGCAGTAAATCTATCACTAAAATGCTCAAGAAATAAGTACTATGAATCATGCAATGCACCTCGCCCACATAAGTAACCCAATCTCCATGACTGTCCACTTTGGACCAGTCAAGCAAACCTGCGCTCGCCTACTGCCACTACGCCCAAATAGGACTTGGTCTTACGTAGGGGTGTCCCTCTAGGACCATCTCAGTAACCTCATCGCAGCCTCGTCAGGCGCGGCAACATCATCGCATCCGGAGCGTAGCTCGCGGGGAGCGACCCCGCGAACTCAAGTATCCAAGTATCACATAACTGGCATAAGATGCCAGGCTCAGCAGGCTGTAGTCCGCGATCAAAAAGATCGGAAAGAGTAAACCGATATCTCACACTCATGACGACAGTCGGAGTAATCTCCACGACTTAATCTGTAGTGCTCACAAGAACCCCCAAGGTCCTAAGTAACTCTAACCCTCAAGTAAAGGCTCTGGCACCCAAAGGATTTTTAAGACCATTTTTAAAGTTCAGATTTTTCAAAAAAATGGGTTTTTCCAACTAAATAAATATGATTCAGGTGCCCTGAAGAAAGTCGCTAGACATGTGGTTGATAAAACAGAGTTAGAAGTCTACAGTGAACGAACCGGGTTCCAATAAGATAAGTACCAACCTTTGGAGAACATACAGATACAATAAAAGCTATAAATACCGGAGTTTTGCATGATCAAGGTGTTTCTTAAGCTTTAGAGGGCATCCCGCGATTTTTGGAAGCCAAATCCAACCCACCTGTGGTCTACCACCAGACCGCGCGCCCGACGGATGTCTCGAAGCAAGTCCGCGGCTCCACGCGGCGAGGAAAGCACTCACGCGGCCTCGACGGAAGCTCAAAACTGCTCTAAAAGCTGCCTGGAAGGGAGCAATCGCAAAAACAGTCAAGAAGAATCACAACCCAAGTATTCAGTGGTGAAAAATGGCGAAAAACAGCTTCTGACGGCGAAATTCAGCGAAAACCAGCTCCGTCGGCGAAAAACGGCGAAAAACAGCCTCCGACGGCGAAATCCAGCGAAAATCAGCTCCGTCGACGAAAAACAGCGAAAAACAGCCTCCGACGGCGAAAAATGGCGAAAAACAGCCTCCGACGGCGAAATTCAGCGAAAACCAGCTCCGTCGGCGAAAAACAGCGAAAACCGGCCTCCGACGGCGAAAAAACGGCGAAAAACAGCCTCCGACGGCGAAATTCAGCGAAAACCAGCTCCGTCGGCGAAAAACAGCGAAAACCGGCCTCCGACGGCGAAAAACGGCGAAAAACAGCCTCCGACGGCGAAATTCAGCGAAAACCAGCTCCGTCGGCGAAAAACAGCGAAAACCGGCCTCCGACGGCGAAAAACGGCGAAAAACAGCCTCCGGCACGCAAAATGAGGCACCCCCGATGTCCCGGGGCACGCCGAACGGCGAAAACCAAGTCGGCACGGAAAACGAGGCGTCAGCGAAGTCCCGGGGCACGCCGAACGACGAAGATGGCAGCCACCTGGCCCAAGGACCCAACCGCGCGGCGCCGGAGCGCGCCGCGCGGCGCCCAGCGGCGCTGCGCTCGGCGCCCAGCGGCGCTGCGCGCAGCGCCCAGGGGGGCTGCGCGCGCCCGCGCGCAGGCCGCTGCGCGCAGCGCCCAGCGCTGCGCGCGGCCCGCTGCGCGCAGCGCCCAGCACTGCGCGCAGCGGTGCGCGCCCGCACAGGCACGCGCGCGCCCGCACAGGCACGCGCGCGCGCGCGCGCCCGCGGGCCCGCGCGCGGCCCGCGCGGCCCGTGGGCCCGCGCGGCCCGTGGGCCCGCGCGCGGGCCGCGCGCCCCTGCGCGCGGCCCTGCCGCGCGCGTGCCCGCGCGCGGCCAGGCAGTGCCGCGCGTGCGCGCGGCCGCCGGCGACGCCAAAAACTTAAAAAAAATTAAAAAAAATTCAAAAAAAAATAGGAAAAATTCCAGAATTAATTTTTTAAGAAATCCTCTTGATTTTCTAGCTCCAAAAATCAATTTTCACAAGAATAAAAATTCAAAAATAAATTTTGAAAAGTTCCCTTTGATTTTCTAGCTCAAAAAAATAATTTCCACAAGAATAAAAACCCAGAAATCATCTTCGCAAAATTTTCCTTTGATTCCACAAGAATCGATAAGGTTAAAGCTCCAAAAAAATTCCAAAAGAAAATTTCCAAGTTTAAACAACTCCAAATAAAATTCATTTAAAAGAGGAATAAAAATTCCAAAATTGCTAACCTCAAAAATCCACCAAGGATCGACTCCAACTTCCTCTCCTTCCTTCCTCCTCTCTTCTCTTTTCTTTCCTCCTTTCCTTCTTTCTTTCTTTCTTGTTCCTGTTCGTGGAGCTCCCAGGAGGAAGTGGAGGTGGTGGTAGGTGGAGGTGGTGAGTCTATCTCACCATAAGGGTGTGGTCACCTCCCTTAATCCCCAAACCCTTTAATTAAGCACTAATTAAGTGCTAAACTGAATAAAACCAAGCTTTAAACCTTAGAAAAAAGAAAAGAACTTACCTTTATAATCAAATCCCCTCAACATGCCCACTGTCACAAGCAAGTGAAAAAAGTAAATTTAATTAACAACCTATTAAAAATAATAATAAAATAATGCAAAAAGCCCAACTCCAACTCACTTTTTGCCTTCGGGCCTTCCGCCGCCGCCCGGAACCACCCGAGCTCCGCTGTAAATCGAAAATACACGCGCTCACGCCTTTTTCCAGTCGAAGAGCTCGTTGGTGGAGTCGGTAAGCTCAGTCGAAAAACCGGTATACTACACATGATGCTCGAGTCTGATCGGGATTTTGGAGATAGTATTGCTTGGGACAGTTTGGACATGTCTTAGGGGATTGTGGGGCATAGTGGCAACCGCGGATGTTAGGCGGTTGACCAGATGTTTTTACTTTATCAGATTGGGGTCTACGGGTTCATCGGTAACCGCAGATTTTGGGCGGTTGACCGGGTGTTATTATCACACCAGATTGGGGATCGGGGTTGCATTAGTGGATGGAGTATTCCCACTTTGATCATGGTCATGATCCAGTCCTGCTATTGTGAGACATCGGTTACAGAGATGATTGATACAGAGACACTTTACTCGTGTGGGTCGCTCCCCTCGAGTGCCACTCCGGAGTAGGCTTTCTAGACCGTGATGGGTGCCGGTCAGTTGGTGAGTTGTGAGTGATGACAGAGCAGGCAGTGCCAGTATTTTCTGGCCCTCTGATTGGGTTTCTTTGGGCAGTCAGCTTTATAGTTGCATCTATACAGTCATCTTTTGGCACTGCATTTAGAGGCATAGTAGTGGTAGTTTCTTTTCAGCAGTCTTTATTGCATACCACTGTTCTTTCCTTTTTGCCTCTTTATTCCTAGTGGGTGCGTCAGCATCAGAGGTTTTACCCACTAGGGGAGGCTACTGGTTTATCTAGTAGTTCTCACCCCCATTGTTGTTTCTTGTTCTTTCTTCCCCTTTGTTTTGCAGAGTCGACTGTGGGAGCTGCTGGGCCTTCAGCGGCAGATCGAGGTAAGAGGATCGCCGACTAGCTAGATCGTCTACCCCGAGCGAGAGTTTAGCTAGACTATTACTGTACTCCCCTTTTGTATCTCAGACATAGTAGTTTACTTTTGGGTCTGGCTGTGGCCAGCTGGTTGTATTATTTATGGTGAGCTGGGAGTATATTGTACTTTTATTTCAGTTTACAGTTTATTTCAGTCTGAGATTACTGTTAGTTCTATTAGTTCAGCTCTGTTTATGCTCTTTTATTGTATATTATCTATCTGAGCAGGTTACCAGCGCTTCGTGTACATGGAAAATTCTGTGTGCACGGCGGATCTGTTGGCGGGCCCGGGTTCTGGTTACACCCGGGGCGTGACAGATTAAGTTGGTATCAGAGCTTAGGGATAGGTCAGTTGGGACTTAGGAAACCCTAGGCTTTTGGCAGACCCTAGGATGATAGGGCGTGAGAGGCGTGACACTTTGCGAAAGTCGTCGATTTATTTATTGGACTCTTCCAGTGAGTGAAGAGGGATCGACATACCCAATTTCTGGTGGACCGTTATGTTGGCTGCAGACAACATAAAGTCGCAGAAATAGGGGGATGTCTTTGACTTTCGCTAGATTGGGTCGTGTGGGGTTATGTTACTGATTCGTGTTTTCTTGTGGCAGGATGCCTCCCCGACGTCGGATTCCCGCTCTGGGTGCCCCTACACCCCCTGTTGAGCCGGAGCAGTCGGGATCCACTGAGATTGGTGAGCTGCGGGCCATGGTGGCCCAATTGGCGGAGAGCCATCGTCAACAGCAGCAGAGGATTGATCAGCTGCTCGCTCAGAGAGAGGCACCACCCCCAGCTGTTCCTGAGGCCTTCGTGCCTCCTGTTACACCTTTTGTGCCGTCAGCGCCATCTTCGAGTAGCGGGGCTCCTGGAGCTATTCAGCCTTTGACTGCGGAGGAGGAGCAGGATTTTGCTGACAAACTCTCCCAGTTTGTTAAGCGGGGACCACCTAGATTCTCAGGGCGGGATGCTCCGCCCTCGGCTGTTGGGAATGGCTTTCTGCGATGGAGAAGCTTTTTCGGGACTTCTTCATCGACCCGAAGTATCGAGTGCACATGGCGGTGCACTGTTTGGACGGGGATGCAGATTTTTGGTGGCAGCGGGTAGAGCCACCGGAGTTCCGGATTTCTCGGCAGCTGCCCTGGGAGGAGTTCCGACGGTTGGTTCTGGACACCTATTTTTCGACCAGTGTGAAGAAGAAGTTGGAGGATGACTTGAAGAACCTGCAGCAGGGCGAGCGATCGGCCCATGCCTATTTCCAGGAGTTCATGGAGTTGTTGAACTGCGTGCCCTTCGTCGCTCGTGACGGGCCGCACCAGGTTGAGATGTTCGAGGGAGGCCTTCGTCCAGAGATTTACACCCTGGTGCATGCTCAGAGATTTCAGACTCTGGATGCAGCCGCAGAGCATGCACAGTGGGTGGAGAGAGGTGATCAGGTGGTGGCCAGACAGCGGGCCGCGGTCGCTCAGGGCTCCGACAGAAAGCGACCAGCCCAGGATGAGGGGGGACAGGCCAGTACTTGGAGGCCGCCCCGACCGCCACCGCCTCAGTTCCAGGGCCGTGGGCGTTCGGAGCGGCGAGGGCCTGGTGGATCCCAGAGGCCCCAGCAGCAGCAGCAGCAGCAGCAGAAATCGCAGTCGTCGCAGCGCGGGTCTCAGCGGCAGCCACAGCGACAGAGACAGTCTCAGCAGCAGCAGTCCCGACAGTCACGGGCCCCCAGCAGTTGTATTTTCTGTGGAGGTCCGCACTTCCCCGGCACCTGTGACCAGCGGTGGGGTCGTTGCTATGGATGTGGACAGCCAGGGCACATTCGAGCTGCGTGCCCCTTTTCGACCTCCGCCGCCCCTTCTTCAGCATCTGCCCCTGTATCATCGCAGCAGCGGTCGACGGCTCAGCGGCCTTATGCTCCAGCAAGCAGGCCATCTTCTTCCCATTCCACAGATTATCGCCCTCCAGCTCAGAGTGGGCGAGTGTATGCTGCACAGGTAGAGGATGCTTCAGCAGCAGACCACGTGGTGGCAGGTATCACTTTACTTTCTGGCATTAGGACTCGCACCTTATTTGATACTGGAGCATCGCATTCTTTCATCAGTAGATCTTTTGCATCATTACATGGGAGGTAGGACTTTTGCCACGTGCACGAGAGGTACAGATTCCCGATCACACTTTGCTCGTGGAGGAGTGTTGTTGGTCCTGCCCGATGCAGATCGAGTCCTGGATTATGCCAGCAGACCTGTTGGTCTTGAGACAGCTGCAGGATTTTGATGTGATCCTCGGGATGGACTGGCTGGCTCGGTATTTTGCGACTATTGACTGTGCCGAGAGGACTGTCACTTTTAGAGAGCCAGGCCAGGAGGTGTTGGTGTACCGGGGATGTCAGAGCGCTTTCTTTGCCTCTATGGTTTCGACTTCCCGAGCGAGGCGGATGATTCACCGTGGATGTGTAGCCTTTTTGGCTAGTGTTGTAGAGGGGCCTACGGCGGCACCGGGACTCGGGGATATCCCTATCGTCCGCGAGTTCCCGGATGTGTTTCCACCTGAGCTGACTAGTATGCCGCCCGACAGAGAGATTGAGTTTGTGATTGACGTAGTTCCAGGAACTGCGCCAATCTCTAAGGCTCCTTACCGGATGGCACCGGCTGAGCTGCGAGAGCTTAAAGCACAGTTGCAAGACTTGATGGATAAGGGTTTCATTAGACCCAGTGTGTCACCCTGGGGAGCACCGGTGCTATTCGTGAAGAAGAAGGATGGATCACTTAGACTGTGTGTGGACTATAGGGAGCTGAATAAAGTGACCATCAAGAACAAGTACCCTCTGCCGCGCATCGACGATCTCTTTGATCAGCTGCAAGGGTCTTGTGTCTTCTCTAAGATTGATCTACAGTCTGGTTACCACCAATTAAAGGTGAAGGCCGAGGATATTCCTAAGACTGCTTTCAGATCACGGTACGGGCATTATGAGTTTACAGTTATGCCATTTGGATTGACTAATGCCCCTGCCGCCTTTATGGACTTGATGAACAGGATATTTCGGCCATTCGTGGATCGATTTGTGGTGGTGTTCATAGATGATATCCTGGTTTACTCCCGGAGCGAGGCCGAGCATGAGGAGCACTTGAGGACTGTGCTACAACTTCTGCGGGAGAAGAAGTTGTATGCCAAGCTGGTGAAGTGCGAGTTTTGGCTTCGGGAGGTAGCTTTCTTGGGCCATGTGATTTCCGCCGCCGGTGTAGCTGTAGACCCGGCGAAGATTGAGGCAGTTCGTGATTGGCCCCGACCGACGACTGTATCAGAGGTGCGCAGCTTCATGGGATTAGCTGGTTATTATCGTCGGTTTGTGGAAGGCTTTGCGAAGCTTTCCACACCCCTCACTCGGTTGACGCGTAAAGGGGTTAAGTTTATCTGGAGTGAGGACTGCCAGAAGAGCTTCGAGGAGCTGAAGGACAGACTGATGACTGCTCCTATCCTTTCCCTCCCTGTTATGGGGAAAGGATATGTGATCTACAGTGACGCATCACACAGTGGACTCGGTTGCGTGTTGATGCAGGATGGGAGGGTAATTGCTTATGCATCGAGACAGCTCAAGGATTACGAGAAGAATTACCCTACCCACGACTTAGAGCTCGCTGCCGTGGTGTTTGCACTGAAGCTTTGGCGCCATTACCTGTATGGAGAGCATTGTGAGATCTACACCGACCACAAGAGCTTAAAGTATCTGTTCACACAGAAGGAGCTGAATTTGAGGCAGCGCAGGTGGTTAGAGCTACTAAAGGATTATGATGTGGATATCCTTTACCACCCAGGCAAGGCTAACGTGGTCGCTGATGCTTTGAGCCGGAGAGCAGTTCAGAGTTTGTCTATGTTGATCACAGACCAGGCGCCCCTATTGGAGGAGATGAGACGGCTCGAGATAGAGGTTGTGTCCCCTGGGGTCTCTGCTAGACTGACGTCATTAGTCGTGCAGCCCACTCTGCTGGACAGGATCAGGGAGAAACAGAGTGAGGACCCCCACTTGACCAGGATTCGAGATCAGCTTCCGAGTGATCAGTCAGGGGATTTTACAGTGGATGCTGCGGGAGTACTGAGGTACAGGGACCGAGCATGTGTGCCAGTGGATGCTGAGATCAGAGAGCAGATATTGAGAGAGGCCCATTATACACCTTATACCCTTCATCCTGGGGGACTAAGATGTATAAGGACCTCAAGGCACATTTTTGGTGGAATGGCATGAAGAGGGATGTCGGGAGATTTGTGGCCCAGTGTTTAACTTGTCAGCAAGTAAAAGCTGAGCATCGGGTGCCAGCTGGCAAGTTACAAAGTCTCCCAATCCCTGAGTGGAAATGGGACCACATTACCATGGATTTCGTGGTCGGATTGCCGAGGGCACAGGGTGGAGCAGATGCTATCTGGGTAGTGGTGGATCGACTTACCAAGTCAGCGCACTTCTTGCCTATGCAGACTACTTGGCCGCTCGAGCGACTAGCCCAGTTGTACCTTGATGAGATTGTGAGACTGCATGGAGTACCCGCCTCCATTGTCTCAGATAGGGATCCGAGGTTTGCCTCGCGTTTTTGGGGGAGTTTGCAGACTGCGATGGGGACTCAGCTCAGATTCAGTACAGCTTTTCATCCTCAGACTGATGGGCAGTCAGAGCGGACCATACAGATCTTGGAGGACATGCTGAGGGCTTGCGTCTTGGATTTCGGCGGAGGTTGGATTCGGCACTTATCCTTGGTAGAGTTTGCGTACAACAACAGCTTTCAAGCGAGCATACAGATGGCTCCGTTTGAAGCGTTGTATGGACGCAAATGCCGATCACCACTTTTGTAGTGCACCGATTTCTGCGAAATAGCAAAACTCGGTAAAAATACTTGTAACGCGTTTCAAATATAATTACAAGTGGGTTTGAAGCGTTTTGAATCAACGCAAAAGCCGTTGAGTCGAAAAGTGAGTTGTGGTTGAGAAACGAAGCCTTAAATTGCAAAATTGGGACTCGTGTTCGCCGAGTTCGCAAAATGGCAAATTTCGGCGAGAGGACTTGTAACATGTTTTAAACATGATTACAGTTGAGTTCGGTGCGTTTCGGGCTGACGCGAAGGGCATCGGGTCGAAAAGTGACTTGAACCCGAGGACTTAGCCAAATCTGGAATTTCTGAAATTTTTAATCGCAAAGCGTTTTCGGAGCCCTGTTTCGAGGGCATCGAGTGCCCCAAAATTTTAAAAGAAATCGTGGGGTGACTCACAAAAGTTTTCTTATTAAAAGGGGCGAAAAACCTAGGTATGCTATTAAGAAAAAATCGGAGAACGAAGCGAAGGAAAATGCTTCGTGATTGCTGAAATTGCAGTTTGACAGCCCAAGTCTATCGCGAAGCGTTTTCGGAGCCCTGTTTCGAGGGCTTCGAGTGCCCCAAAATTTTAAAAGAAATCGTGGAGTGACTCACAAAAGTTTTCTTATTAAAAGGGGCGAAAAACCTAGGTATGTTATTAAGAAAAAAATCGGAGAACGAAGCGAAGAAAAATGCTTCGAGAATTCTGAAAACTGCAGTTTTGACAGTGCAGATTAATCGCGAAGCGTTTTCGGAGCCCTGTTTCGAGGGCTTCGAGTGCCCCAAAATTTTAAAAGAAATCGTGGGGTGTCTCACAAAAGTTTTCTTATTAAAAGGGGCGAAAAACCTAGGTATGTTATTAAGAAAAAATCGGAGAACGAAGCGAAGAAAAATGCTTCGCGATTGCTGAAACTGCAGTTTTGACAGCCCAGGTCTATCGCGAAGCATTTTCGGGGCTCTCTTTCGAGGGCTTAGAGTAGTCCAAAATTTTAAATAAAATCGTGGGAAGTTTAAGAAAAATTTGTAGATTAAAGGGGTGAAGAGAAATTACAAATTTGATTTCTCAGTTGACGGGAAAACGAGGCGAAAGAGGGCTATCCGATAAGGCTCACTGCAGGAAATTCTGCAGGAAATGGGGCAGTTTGGGATAATTTCAAAATTTAGGGGCATTTTAGTAAATCCCCTTTCTTTTCCCAACCACCCACTGCAGAGGAATAAATGACCCTCTCTCTATCCCCCTCCCCCTCACACGCATTCACTCTCTCTCTCAGCTAGAGGAAACGAAAGAGGAGAAGGAAAGGAGAAGGAAGAAGAAAGGAGAAGAAAAAGAAGAAGAAGAAGAGAAGAAGAAGAAGAAGAAGAAGAAGAAGGAGAAGGAAAAGGTAATTTCCCTCTCTCTCTCTTTCTCTCTCTCTCTCCCTCTCTCTCTCTCTCTCTCTCTCTCTCTTGGCAGGAAGAAGAAGAAACAAAAAAAAAAAAATGCATGCAGCAGCAGCCTGCTGCTGCTGCTGCTGCCTGCCTGCGCAGGCTGCTGCTTGCTGCAAGCAGCAGCAGCAGCAGCTGCTGCTGCAGCTGCTAGAGCTGCTGCAGCTGCTGCTGCTACCAGCAGCAGCAGCAGCTGCAGACTCTGCTGCTTGGGCAGCAGCTTGTTGCTGCTGCCCAGCAGCAGAGATGAGCTAGGGAGCAAAAAAAAAAAAATAATATATAATATATATAATGTATGATATATATATATTATATAAAATGTGTAGTATATATATATATATATATATATATATATATATATATATATATATATATGAGGGGGGGAAAGCAAAGCAGCAGCTTGAGCTGCTGCTCAGCTGCTGCTGCTGCTAAGCAGCAGCAGCTGGGCAGCAGGGCTGCTGCGCAAGGCAGCTGCATGCTGCCTTGCGCAGCTGCTAGTGCTGCAGCAGCTGCTGCTGCTACCAGCAGCAGCAGCTGCTGGTTCTGCTGCTTGGGCAGCAGCTTGCGGCTGCTGCCCAGCAGCAGGGGAAGATTACAAAAAAAAAAAGAGGAAAGAAAGAAAGTGAAGAAGAAAAGAGAAGGAAAAGAAAGAAAAGAAGAAAAGAAAAGAAAAGAAGAATGGAGAGAATTCTTCTCTTCTCTTTTCTCCAATGAGAAAAGAATGCAAAAATTTCAATTTCTCGATTTTTCAAAATTGCAAAATTGAGGAATTGGGGGTGGGGGAATTGCTTAATTGAGCTTCTCTAAAATTTAGAGAGCATTGGGCTTCCTTCCAATATAAAATTTGCAATCCTCGATTTACCAAGTGCAAAATTGACGAATTGGGAGGAAATAGCTCAAATTGAGCTTTTCTCAAAATTTGGGGGGCTTTTTGACCCCGGATCGAGTTGAGCAAGTTTCTTTTTGGCAATAGGCCATGGGATGATCATTTTTCTCCTATTTTTGTAAACCAATCAAAAAGTAGCCTTTTGATGGGAAAAATGACCAAATAGGAATTTTTCCTTCAGGTTATCAAAAGGGGGGATTTTAGTTGAAAAGTTTATGGATTTAGAGATTTATGAGAATCAATTGTTCATGATTTTCTTTCCTTACAATTTAGGAAAAAGTTGGAGACCAAAGAGTGGAACTTGTCTCCTTCAAGGACCGATAGAACACATCGAGGTGGGGGATTCTATCGAGCGAGGGTGACCTCTCCCCTTATCTTTTGCTTGTTATTAGAAGCATGTTAATAGAGTGGCTAGGACAATAATTTCATGCTTATGTAGATGTGGTTGTGGTTTATGGAAATTTTGACTTAGGAGAAAACTTAGATTAGGCTCTAATGTGTGGCATTCACTATAGGATTTCACGAGTGGCATGGTTGTTTGAGTCAAATAAGTGTGTGATGGAATTAGGGCCTAAATTAGAGTTATGTCTCTAAGGAAAGCATAGTTTAGTTGAGGTTAAAATCCAAAGTATTGGAAATCCCTAGAGTGGTCATAGGGAGTCGGGTTAATATACCTACACTTTAACTTCAACTTGAGCATAATGAAAGTTAAGAATTGAGTCTAAGGGACTTATGTACCTTAAGGCATGGACCTAGGGTAAATGCATGAGTATATTAAAAAGACAAGCTAAAAGCTTAATTGCAAAGAAAGAAAAAGGGCTAAGAGGCAATGTGAGCTATAAGCTCGATTGAGATGGAAGCTAAGTGCTAAAGAGCAAAAGAAAGGCAAAGGCCTAAAAGAGCAAAGAGGCTAAATGCAAAGCAATAAAAGAAATAATAAAACGAGCGTACCTACGGGGTGAAACGTGGCCCATGTTGGAGTAGCAGGCAGTGTCCCTCTCCCGGGTAGAGACCCGTTCGGGACGTTTCCCCGTAGGGCGGGGTAACACTTGCGGGTGTTATCGGCAACCTTAGAGGACTTGTCTTATGGCAGCATGTCTGCCGGGCTAGGGCCCGTTGGGCAAGTTTCTCCGAGGGTTTAGCAACTTGAATTGAAACACAAGAAAGTTAATGAAAGTAATTTGGCAAGGGACAGGTTGGTTAGTTTGGCATCCTATAGCGACATAGAGCAATGTCATGGCAAAGGTAAAAGTATTAAGCATGCTAGCTAAGATTTACAGCTTTTATTTACTGTATTTCATTCTCTATTATATTGCTTCCATTAGACTAAGCGGTGCAGGGCATTTTCTCTCGGTGGTTGAACCCACTGGGAACTTGGTTGTAGTTCTCACACCCTTTGGGTGACTTCCCCACAGGTCCAGGTACATCGGGCGAGACACGCGACAAGGGCAAGCGCCCAGCAGAGTAGCGACCTAGCAGTCTAGAGTCGCCACCACCATTTTGGAGTTTTATTTTCTTGAGCGAACTTTTGTATGTGAGGAACAATGTAAATTTTAAATGTTTAAGTTTCAAGTTGGAAAAGAAAGAAAAAAAAAATATGGATGTATTTTGGTATTGTAGTTCATGCTAAAAGAGAGTTGTAATATTAAACAAAAGTGTATGTCTTCGCTCAAGTGTTTTACTTTCATTTCTTCTAACTACTTGTTGAATGATTGAAAGTTTAAATTTATAGTTCTCTACTCTGATTGCTTACTCTTCCGCTATATTGAAATGATATTGTTGGATTAAACCGTTCCTTTCGGGTCTTGAAAGGTCATGCCCGATTGGCGGGTCTGTTGGCGCGCCCGAACTGTTCAAATTGACGGTCTCGGGGCGTGACAGATTAGAGTGGTATCAGAGCCTAGGAGATAGACCTAGGTGGTTAGCGAACCTTAGGAAGACCCTAGGGTTTAGGCACGAGAGCGTGTGTGGATCTTTTGGCGAAAGTACATGATTGGGTTACTTGATTCCCAAGAAGGACATTGGGAATGGATCGAGGGAAAATGGACTTCCACTAGCTAACGTTATGTTGGGCGGCCGACAACGTAACGTTAGGGGTGGGAAGAAGTATTCCTTTTTACTTTCGCATGATTGGGTTGACGAAGCCTTTATGTGATCGTTTAAATTTACTGCATTTAATTCGCAAATGCCTAAGTTGTAAGCGTTGGACTAATGTTTTTGTGGTGTGCAGATAGCTATGCCACCGCGAAGGGAGACACGTCTTACGCGCCTCGAGCCGGGGGAGGGCTCCGGTTCGAGTGATGTTCGTGAACTGAGGGAGCAAATGGCCGCGCTTATTGGCGTGGTACAGCAGCAGGCGGAGGCCTCTCAGCGACAGGAGGAGGCTTCCCGCCAACGAGAGGAGGAGACCTCTCGTAGGCTGGAGGAGGCTTCTCGCCAACGGGAGGAGGAGGCTTCTCGCAGGCTAGAGGAGGCGTTGCAGCGCCAGGAGGAAGCGACGAGGCGTCAGGCCGAACAAATTGAGAGGCTCCAGGACCTGTTGGCGCGGCAGATTGAGGCGGCGCAGACGACGCATGAGCGCACAGCCTCGCCCCAAGTGGGGGCAACTACTGAAGGAGTGGCTATGGCGGCCGAGCCTATGGCGGCGCGCCCAGCACCATCTGTCGGGGCTACTAGAGGAGTGCCCCGGCGGGCCGACTCGGAGGTGGGTGATGCCGAGTACGCGGCCCAGAGAGCGGAGCAAAATAGGGCGATGGAGGTTCTCGCCGACTTCCAGAAATTTCATCCTCCTACCTTCAGCGGCGACAAATCCGATCCAATGGTGGTGGAGTCGTGGATTGACTCCATGGAGCGACTGTTCCTAACCCTTCGGGTGCCGGTGCGGGACCGTGTTACTGTGGCGGTTCCCCACCTCGATAATGTGGCACACCGTTGGTGGAAAGCAGAGTTGGAGAGAAGGGCTAGGACGGCATTGCCGGAGCCATCGTGGGAAGAATTCAAGGAGCTCTTCTTCGCCACATATTTCCCCGACAGTGCGAAGCAACAAATGGAAGATGACTTCAAAAATCTTCGCCAGGGAAGCCGCTCAGTTCAAGAATACGAGTGCGAGTTCTCTCGCATCGTTAGTTGTTTACCCACCGTGGTGCGCAGCGAGTGGGATAAGGTGCGATGTTTCGAGAGGGGCCTTCGACCGGCGATCTACTCAAAGGTCCAACCATTCAACATTGCAACTTATCGGGAGATTGTGGATAGAGCCCGCTTGGTAGAAAGGGGCGACATGGTGGTGCGCCGAGAGCGCGAAGCTTTTGAGAAAGATAAGGGCAAAGCGAAGGAAAAGAAGCGGCATCAAGGTGGCCCCGGGGGTCAGAGCCAATATCAACGGCCTCCGAAGCAACAGCGACAGCAGCACTATCCTCGGGAGCCCCGACAGTTCACGGCCCCCGGGCGATGTGCCATTTGTGGTGGCCCGCACCGACCTACTGAGTGCCCAGAACGCGAGGGGAGGTGCTTCAACTGTGGCCGGCCGGGTCACATGGCTCGAGAGTGTTGGAGGGGCACGCACCCCGCCCCGGCCGTGCCGACGATCCAGGCTGCCCCGAAGCAACACAAGAAGACGGTGCCAGCTCTACCAGCTGCGCGCCCCGCCGCTCCTCAGCGACCGCCGAGCGGGCGGGCTTTTGCCGCTCAGGCGAAGGAGGAGGAGCCCGTGGCTGACGACGTCGTGGCAGGTATAATTTTTATTAATGATGTTCGATGTAGGGCTCTATTCGACACAGGTGCATCGCATTCATTCATATGTAGATCCTTTGCCATGAGACATGGGTTGGATGTATTACAGTCTACTAGTACTAAAACGGTCCATGTGCCTGATGGTTCTTTAGAGGTATCTGAGAGTTGTCCCGCCTGTCCAGTTCGGGTTGGCGAGTGGATTATGACAGTGGACTTCTTAGTTTTGAGACGGCTAGGAGATTATGATGTAATTTTGGGAATGAATTGGCTCTCCAAGTATTATGCCACTATCGACTGCGAGCGGCGGGTTATCATCTTTCGAGAGCCGGGACAAGAGGAGTATGTATTCAAGGCATGTAGAGGCTCTCTAT
The DNA here is from genome assembly GCA_029168755.2 of Tillandsia fasciculata. Lineage (NCBI taxonomy): Eukaryota > Viridiplantae > Streptophyta > Magnoliopsida > Poales > Bromeliaceae > Tillandsia > Tillandsia fasciculata. The sequence continues at coordinate 66,290 of JAQOTM010000727.1, forward strand.
TTGCCTCTGTGGTCTCGGCGTCGCGGGCCAAGAAGCTTATCGACAGAGGGTGTGTGGCTTACTTAGCTACCGTGGTGGAAGGGCACAAGGAGGAACCTAATGTACAAGACATTCCCGTGGCGCGGGAATATCCTGATGTATTTCCTGCGGAGTTGCCGGGCATGCCGAGGGATCGGGAGATTGAGTTCATAATAGACTTGGTTCCCGGGACGGCTCCAGTTTCAAAGGCTCCTTATAGAATGGCCCCGGCGGAGTTAAAGGAGCTTAAGGCTCAATTGCAAGATTTGCTGGACAAGGGTTTCATTAGACCTAGCGTATCCCCTTGGGGAGCTCCGGTCCTATTTGTGAAGAAAAAGGACGGATCGCTGCGGTTATGTGTGGATTATCGGGAGCTCAACAAATTGACAATCAAGAACCGATATCCATTACCGAGGATCGATGATTTGTTCGACCAATTGCAAGGTTCCCGGGTATTCTCAAAAATTGACCTTCAATCGGGATACCATCAATTAAAGATTAAGCCGGAGGATGTGCACAAAACAGCTTTTAGAACGCGGTATGGACATTATGAATTCACTGTAATGCCTTTCGGGTTGACGAATGCCCCGGCGGCATTCATGGATTTAATGAACCGCGTTTTTCAGCCTTTCCTAGACCGATTTGTCGTTGTCTTCATTGACGACATTTTAGTCTACTCTCGAAGTGACGACGAGCACGAGGATCACCTACGACAGGTTCTACAAGTGCTTCGAGAGCGGAGCCTATTCGCGAAGTTGAAGAAATGCGAATTCTGGCTCCGGGAAGTGGCATTCTTAGGACATGTGATTTCTGAGACGGGGGTGTCTGTAGACCCCAAGAAAATTGAAGCAGTGAAAGATTGGCCGCGACCAACAAATGTCACCGAGATTCGAAGCTTTATCGGACTCGCGGGCTATTATAGGCGGTTTGTGGAAGGGTTCTCTAAAATTACCATTCCACTCACCAGCCTTACAAGAAAAGGAGCTAAGTTCATTTGGAGCGATGCTTGTGAGAGAAGCTTCCAATTGCTCAAGGACAAGTTGACGACGGCTCCAATTCTTGCTCTACCCGTTGCGGGAAAAGGGTTCGTGGTTTATAGTGATGCTTCAGGGACTGGGTTGGGGTGTGTACTCATGCAAGACGAGAGGGTTATAGCCTATGCCTCCCGGCAGCTGAAGAGTTATGAAAAGAACTACCCCACTCACGATCTCGAGCTTGCCGCGGTGATTTTTGCACTAAAGATATGGCGGCATTACCTCTACGGGGAACATTGCGAGATTTACACGGATCACAAAAGCCTCAAATATTTGTTCACTCAGAAGGAATTAAACCTGAGGCAGCGCCGATGGCTGGAACTCCTAAAAGATTATGATGTTAGCATCTTGTACCACCCGGGGAAAGCAAATGTGGTGGCCGACGCGCTAAGCAGGAAGTCCGTGGAAAATCTTGCCATGATCATCACCGACCAATACCCGTTGCAATCCGAAATGAGACGGATGGGCTTGGAGGTTGTGGCTTCCGGTGCCCCCGCGAAGCTTATGACGCTCGTTGTGCAACCTACCTTGTTGGAGAGAATTAAAGAAAAGCAAATGGCGGATGAAAAGCTCCAAAAGGCGAGGTCTGATCTAGAAAGCGGTGAGGCAAAGGATTTTACTGTGGATTCTGAGGGGATCCTAAGGTTTCGGGGTCGCGTGTGTGTACCTAATGATGAGGATATTCGTGAAATGATCCTTCAAGAAGCACACCGATCGCCGTATACTATCCACCCCGGCGGCACAAAAATGTATAAGGACCTGAGGGCGCAGTTTTGGTGGCCAGGTATGAAAAAGGATGTTGGACACTTCGTGGCTAGATGCTTAGTGTGCCAACAAGTCAAGGCTGAACATAGACTCCCTGCGGGCAAGCTTCAAAATCTGCCGATTCCCGTGTGGAAATGGGAGAACATCGCTATGGATTTTATCGTGGGCTTGCCTCGGTCTCAAGCAGGCCACGACGCGATTTGGATGGTTGTGGATAGGTTAACCAAGGCGGCTCATTTCCTGCCTGTCCACACCACCTGGTCTAGGGATAAATTGGCGCAGTTGTATATTGATGAGATTATGCGCCTTCATGGAGTTCCTGTTTCTATAGTGTCGGATCGGGATCCCCGATTCGTGTCACAATTTTGGAAGAGCTTCCACGAGACTTTGGGAACACGCCTGGATTTCTCTACGGCTTATCACCCTCAGAGCGATGGTCAATCTGAGAGGACCAATCAAATCCTCGAAGATATGCTCAGGGCGTGTGTCTTGGACTATGGACCAGGGTGGCAGCGATATTTGCCGATGGCGGAGTTCGCCTACAATAACAGCTATCAAGCCAGCATCGGAATGGCACCTTTTGAGGCACTCTATGGCAGAAAGTGCAGGTCTCCACTGCATTGGAGTGAGGTTGGCGAGAGATCATCACTGGGTCCTGATGTATTGCAAGAAGCCGAGGAAAAGGTGCAAATTGCGCGTCAACGTCTGGTGACAGCGCAAAGTCGGCAAAAGAGCTATGCGGACAAAAGGCGGCGCGACCTAGAGTTTAAGGTCGGGGATCATGTATTTTTGAAGGCGTCGCCCACGAAGGGAGTAGTGCGATTTGGGATGCGAGGAAAGTTGAACCCTCGTTTTCTTGGACCTTATGAGGTTTTGGAGCGGGTTGGCCCAGTGGCCTATAAAATAGCTTTGCCCCCAGATTTGGCAGGAATTCATGATGTGTTCCATGTGTCACAACTCCGCCAGTATGTCCACGACCCGACGCACATAATCAACTACCCACCACTCGATCTACGGGAGGATATGAGCTACGATGAGTTCCCGTATAAGATTATTGATCGGCGTGATAGGAAGCTCAGGAACCGCTCCATTCCTTATGTGAAAGTGCTTTGGACGAGGCATAGCGAGGAGGAGGCCACGTGGGAGCCTGAGGCTGTGATGCGGGAGCACTATCCTCGCTTGTTCGAGGAATAAATCCCAAGGTACGTGAGTTTTAGTTTCGCGGACGAAACTCCTAAAGGAGGGGAGAATGTAGTGCACCGATTTCTGCGAAATAGCAAAACTCGGTAAAAATACTTGTAACGCGTTTCAAATATGATTACAAGTGGGTTTGAAGCGTTTTGAATCAACGCAAAAGCCGTTGAGTCGAAAAGTGAGTTGTGGTTGAGAAACGAAGCCTTAAATTGCAAGATTGGGACTCGTGTTCGCCGAGTTCGCAAAATGGCAAAATTCGGCGAGAGGACTTGTAACGTGTTTTAAACATGATTACAGTCGAGTTCGGTGCGTTTCGGGCTGACGCGAAGGGCATCGGGTCGAAAAGTGACTTGAACCCGAGGACTTAGCCAAATCTGGAATTTCTGAAATTCTTAACCGCGAAGCGTTTTCGGAGCCCTGTTTCGAGGGCTTCGAGTGCCCCAAAATTTTAAAAGAAATCGTGGGGTGTCTCACAAAAGTTTTCTTATTAAAAGGGGCGAAAAACCTAGGTATGTTATTAAGAAAAAATCGGAGAACGAAGCGAAGAAAAATGCTTCGTGATTGCTGAAATTGCAGTTTGACAGCCCAAGTCTATCGCGAAGCATTTTCGGAGCCCTGGTTCGAGGGCTTCGAGTGCCCCAAAATTTTAAAAGAAATCGTGGGGTGTCTCACAAAAGTTTTCTTATTAAAAGGGGCGAAAAACCTAGGTATGTTATTAAGGAAAAATCGGAGAACGAAGCGAAGAAAAATGCTTCGAGAATTCTGAAACTGCAGTTTTGACAGTGCAGATTAACCGCGAAGCGTTTTCGGAGCCCTGTTTCGAGGGCTTCGAGTGCCCCAAAATTTTAAAAGAAATCGTGGGGTGTCTCACAAAAGTTTTCTTATTAAAAGGGACGAAAAACCTAGGTATGTTGTTAAGAAAAAATCGGAGAACGAAGCGAAGAAAAATGCTTCGTGATTGCTGAAACTGCAGTTTTGACAGCCCAAGTCAATCGCGAAGCATTTTCGGGGCTCTCTTTCGAGGGCTTAGAGTAGTCCAAAATTTTGAATAAAATCGTGGGAAGTTTAAGAAAAATTTGTAGATTAAAGGGGTGAAGAGAAATTACAAATTTGATTTCTCAGTTGACGGGAAAACGAGGCGAAAGAGGGCTATCCGATAAGGCTCACTGCAGGAAATTCTGCAGGAAATGGGGCAGTTTGGGATAATTTCAAAATTTAGGGGCATTTTAGTAAATCCCCTTTCTTTTCCCAACCACCCACTGCAGAGGAATAAATGACCCCTCTCTATCCCCCTCCCCCCCTCACACGCATTCACTCTCTCTCTCAGCTAGAGGAAACGAAAGAGGAGAAGGAAAGGAGAAGGAAGAAGAAAGGAGAAGAAAAAGAAGAAGAAGAAGAGAAGAAGAAGAAGAAGAAGAAGAAGAAGGAGAAGGAAAAGGTAATTTCCCTCTCTCTCTCTTTCTCTCTCTCTCTCTCCCTCTCTCTCTCTCTCTCTCTCTCTCTCTTGGCAGGGAAGAAGAAGAAAACAAAAAAAAAAATTGCATGCAGCAGCAGCCTGCTGCTGCTGCTGCTGCCTGCGCAGGCTGCTGCTGCTGCAAGCAGCAGCAAGCAGCAGCTGCTGCTGCAGCTGCTAGAGCTGCTGCAGCTGCTGCTGCTACCAGCAGCAGCAGCAGCTGCAGACTCTGCTGCTTGGGCAGCAGCTTGTTGCTGCTGCCCAGCAGCAGAGATGAGCTAGGGAGCAAAAAAAAAAAAATATATATATAATATATAATGATGATATATATATATTATATAAAATGTGTAGTATATATATATATATATATATATATATATATATATATATATATATATATATATGATGAGGGGGGGAAAGCAAAGCAGCAGCTTGAGCTGCTGCTCAGCTGCTGCTGCTGCTAAGCAGCAGCAGCTGGGCAGCAGGGCTGCTGCGCAAGGCAGCTGCATGCTGCCTTGCGCAGCTGCTAGTGCTGCAGCAGCTGCTGCTGCTACCAGCAGCAGCAGCTGCTGGTTCTGCTGCTTGGGCAGCAGCTTGCGGCTGCTGCCCAGCAGCAGGGGAAGATTACAAAAAAAAGAGGAAAGAAAGAAAGTGAAGAAGAAAAGAGAAGGAAAAGAAAGAAAAGAAGAAAAGAAAAGAAGAAAAGAAGAATGGAGAGAATTCTTCTCTTCTCTTTTCTCCAATGAGAAAAGAATGCAAAAATTTCAATTTCTCGATTTTTCAAAATGCAAAATTGAGGAATTGGGGGTGGGGGAATTGCTTAATTGGAGCTTCTCTAAAATTTAGAGAGCATTGGGCTTCCTTCCAATATAAAATTTGCAATCCTCGACTTACCAAGTGCAAAATTGACGAATTGGAAGGAAATAGCTCAAATTGAGCTTTTCTCAAAATTTGGGGGGCTTTTTGACCCCGGATCGAGTTGAGCAAGTTTCTTTTTGGCAATAGGCCATGGGATGATCATTCTTCTTCTATTTTTGTAAACCAATCAAAAAGTAGCCTTTTGATGGGAAAAATGATCAAATAGGAATTTTTCCTTCAGGTTATCAAAAAGGGGGATTTTAGTTGAAAAGTTTATGGATTAGAGATTTATGAGAATCAATTGTTCATGATTTTCTTTCCTTACAATTTAGGAAAAAGTTGGAGACCGAAAGAGTGGAACTTGTCTCCTTCAAGGACCGATAGAACACATCGAGGTGGGGGATTCTATCGAGCGAGGGTGACCTCTCCCCTTATCTTTTGCTTGTTATTAGAAGCATGTTAATAGAGTGGCTAGGACAATAATTTCATGCTTATGTAGATGTGGTTGTGGTTTATGGAAATTTTGACTTAGGAGAAAACTTAGATTAGGCTCTAATGTGTGGCATTCACTATAGGATTTCACGAGTGGCATGGTTGTTTGAGTCAAATAAGTGTGTGATGGAATTAGGGCCTAAATTAGAGTTATGTCTCTAAGGAAAGCATAGTTTAGTTGAGGTTAAAATCCAAAGTATTGGAAATCCCTAGAGTGGTCATAGGGAGTCGGGTTAATATACCTACACTTTAACTTCAACTTGAGCATAATGAAAGTTAAGAATTGAGTCTAAGGGACTTATGTACCTTAAGGCATGGACCTAGGGTAAATGCATGAGTATATTAAAAAGACAAGCTAAAAGCTTAATTGCAAAGAAAGAAAAAGGGCTAAGAGGCAATGTGAGCAATGTGAGCTATAAGCTCGATTGAGATGGAAGCTAAGTGCTAAAGAGCAAAAGAAAGGCAAAGGCCTAAAAGAGCAAAGAGGCTAAATGCAAAGCAATAAAAGAGATAATAAAACGAGCGTACCTACGGGGTGAAACGTGGCCCATGTTGGAGTAGCAGGCAGTGTCCCTCTCCCGGGTAGAGACCCGTTCGGGACGTTTCCCCGTAGGGCGGGGTAACACTTGCGGGTGTTATCGGCAACCTTAGAGGACTTGTCTTATGGCAGCATGTCTGCCGGGCTAGGGCCCGTTGGGCAAGTTTCTCCGAGGGTTTAGCAACTTGAATTGAAACACAAGAAAGTTAATGAAAGTAATTTGGCAAGGGACAGGTTGGTTAGTTTGGCATCCTATAGCGACATAGAGCAATGTCATGGCAAAGGTAAAAGTATTAAGCATGCTAGCTAAGATTTACAGCTTTTATTTACTGTATTTCATTCTCTATTATATTGCTTCCATTAGACTAAGCGGTGCAGGGCATTTTCTCTCGGTGGTTGAACCCACTGGGAACTTGGTTGTAGTTCTCACACCCTTTGGGTGACTTCCCCACAGGTCCAGGTACATCGGGCGAGACACGCGACAAGGGCAAGCGCCCAGCAGAGTAGCGACCTAGCAGTCTAGAGTCGCCACCACCATTTTGGAGTTTTATTTTCTTGAGCGAACTTTTGTATGTGAGGAACAATGTAAATTTTAAATGTTTAAGTTTCAAGTTGGAAAAGAAAGAAAAAAAAAAATATGGATGTATTTTGGTATTGTAGTTTCATGCTAAAAGAGAGTTGTAATATTAAACAAAAGTGTATGTCTTCGCTCAAGTGTTTTACTTTCATTTCTTCTAACTACTTGTTGAATGATTGAAAGTTTAAATTTATAGTTCTCTACTCTGATTGCTTACTCTTCCGCTATATTGAAATGATATTGTTGGATTAAACCGTTCCTTTCGGGTCTGGAAAGGTCATGCCCGATTGGCGGGTCTGTTGGCGCGCCCGAACTGTTCAAATTGACGGTCTCGGGGCGTGACAACTTTATTGGAGTGACGTAGGCGAGAGACGGACCTTGGGGCCTGATATACTGCTAGAGGCAGAGGAGAAGGTCCGGGTGATTCGACAGCATCTTCAGACCGCCCAGAGCCGACAGAGGAGCTATGCTGATGTTCGGCGACGAGACTTAGAGTTTCAGGTTGGAGATCATGTATTTTTGAAAGTCTCGCCGTCCAAGGGGATCAGGAGGTTCGGCATTCGCGGGAAACTCAGCCCCCGATACATTGGACCATTCGAGGTGTTGGAGCGTATCGGGCCTGTTGCTTATCGACTTGCACTTCCCCCGAGACTGGCTGGTGTCCACGATGTTTTCCATGTTTCCACACTGAGGAGGTACGTCTTCGACCCGTCGCACGTCATCGACTTTACACCCCTCGAGATCAGCGAGGATTTGAGATATGAGGAGCGCCCAGTACGGATTCTTGATCGGGAGGTGAAAGAATTGCACAATCGGACCATCCCCTACGTGAAGATCCTTTGGAGCAATCGTGATGAGCGCGAGGCGACGTGGGAGCCAGAGTCAGAGATGATGGACGCCTACCCCTACTTGTTCGAGGCTCTGGATTGAGGTATGATTTTAGTTTCGAGGACGAAACTTTTATTAGTGGGGGAGGATGTAGTGTCCCAGTTTTTCCCCTATGTTTTTCCCCTGTTCGGGGTGTGGAACACCTAGTGTTGGTGTGTTGGGCCCCAACATGTCAAAGGGATGTGTTGTCTGGACTCAGGGAGGATTTGGGATCAAGCCTGACCTTCGGCTGCCTTTGCCGAATTTTAGGAGTGGAATCAGGCTAAACGGAGGCCGTATTTGGATTCAGCGCGGAAAAACGCTTGAAAACGGCTATTTACTTATTTAATTTGGAGTCCGGATGCCCAAAAACGGACCCCCGAAAGTTTTCTGTGCAAAATGGTGCATGGGGGGATCTGTGGACCGGCCGGGACACGTGGCGCCTTGTTATTGGGCCGGCGCACGGCTCTCGGTCCACGGAATGGGCCGCCGGTGCACGGTGCACCGGCGGGCCACGTGGCAGGCGCCGGTTGGTCCGGTCCAGGGCGCGCGGCGCACGGGGGGGTGCGCGGGCAGCGCGGGCAGGCCGGGCAGGCTCGGGGTGGGGCGCGGTGCACGGTGCACCGGGGCACGCCACGTGGCGGCCCCGGGTTGCCGGGTGCACGTGCGCGCGGCGCACCCGCAGGCGCGGGCCTGCGGCCGTACACGCACGCGCCGCAGGCGTGCAGGCGGCGCAGGGCGGCCGGCGGCCGTGTCGGGCGGGAAAGCGGGGGCCACGTGGCGCCCCGCCATTGGCGGGCGCCACCCACCCCGCCGCCCCGCAGGGGGACGCGTGGCGCGTCCCCGCTGGGCCCGCACGGCTGCCGCCTGTTTGGCGGACACGTGGCGGGCCCTGGGCCGGGTTGGACGAGTGGTCGGACGGGCGGGGATCCCGTGTGCGGCCCGGGTTGGGCTGGGCCGCACTGTAGCCGCCCGAATCTTGGTGGGCTGGGCCGCACTGTAGCAGCCCGAATTCCCCCCTGCGCCCGAAAGTGTGGACACAGGGGTCATTTCCCCAATTGTTTGTTTAGGCCTATAAATAGGCCTCCTCCCCTCTCTTCTTGGGCTTTTTCCGAGAGAAAGAGAGAGAACCAGGGAGAGAGCTCTGAAGTGAAGTTTTTCCTCTCACATTTTTCTACCTCGTGGTGCGTTCCCAGATTTTTGGGAAGATCGACAGCGGCGTTCCGGATTTTACGGTGTGCCTCGGTTTTCCCCCATTTCGGCCCGTTATCGTCGTATTTCAGTCCGAGGAGTCCCCTGCGCAGCACAGAAGTCCGATTCCAACGATTTCTTTGCCAGTGTGTTCCTAAGAGGTAGGGCTTCGTTTTCCGTGTTGATGGTTTCTCCGGATTCCGATTTCTTGGCACGATTCCCGAGGTGATTTGATACCCCATTTTGCTGTTTGGATTTTTGGACAGCGGCAACTTCGTCGATTTGTTTCTCAGCGTAGGAATATCGGATCGAGGCGATTCAAGAGTCGATTTTGGGTGATTTTTCGCGAGGAACGCAACCGTGATTTTTCTGGGATTTTAGGAGCTCGGGACAGAGGTGAAATTCCTCGTTTTGCGTGCTGATTGTAAAAACAGCAAATGTGTGTTTGGAGCTTGTAATTTTTACACCGTGTACACTTATGTGATGTTGTAGGATATTGTTGCAGCTGACGGTGTGTTTAGAGGACAGCGGGTATTTTCTGGGTACATTGTACACGCTTTTCGAGGTGGGTGGTTGCGTATCCCTCTTTGTTGATTTGCACACTAGGAATAAAAGAGTTCCCAATTATACATGTGATAGATAACTTGTGGTGTATGAACCTATTGCATTTGGCCCCTAAATTAATTTAGTAGCTTCTATGTGATAAATCTGGGACAAGGAAATTGGACAATTGCTATATCGTGAACCGCATGCAATTTAGTAACCCAACAATATTTTTAAAATAGTTCTAAAAGTATTCTTCACATGAAACTTAGTTCCTTTCTAAATGTTTTTAAAAGAGAACACTTGCATGCTCATTGGACAACTAGTTAAGCCACTATTTTATTGCAGCACGATATTATGGGATTTGACTTAGGAGAAAACATCTGTTATTGTTATTCTTCTCTATCGATGCATGATGCTCGAGTCTGATCGGGATTTTGGAGATAGTATTGCTTGGGACAGTTTGGACATGTCTTAGGGGATTGTGGGGCATAGTGGCAACCGCGGATGTTAGGCGGTTGACCAGATGTTTTTACTTTATCAGATTGGGGTCTATGGGTTCATCGGTAACCGCGGATTTTGGGCGGTTGACCGGGTGTTATTATCACACCAGATTGGGGATCGGGGTTGCATTAGTGGATGGAGTATTCCCACTTTGATCATGGTCATGATCCAGTCCTGCTATTGTGAGACATCGGTTACAGAGATGATTGATACAGAGATACTTTACTCGTGTGGGTCGCTCCCCTCGAGTGCCACTCCGGAGTAGGCTTTTAGACCGTGATGGGTGCCGGTCAGTTGGTGAGTTGTGAGTGATGACAGAGCAGGCAGTGCCAGTATTTCCTGGCCCTCTGATTGGGTTTTCTTTGGGCAGTCAGCTTTATAGTTGCATCTATACAGTCATCTTTTGGCACTGCATTTAGAGGCATAGTAGTGGTAGTTTCTTTTCAGCAGTCTTTATTGCATACCACTGTTCTTTCCTTTTTGCCTCTTTATTCCTAGTGGGTGCGTCAGCATCAGAGGTTTTACCCACTAGGGGAGGCTACTGGTTTATCTAGTAGTTCTCACCCCCATTGTTGTTTCTTGTTCTTTCTTCCCCTTTGTTTTGCAGAGTCGACTGTGGGAGCTGCTGGGCCTTCAGCGGCAGATCGAGGTAAGAGGATCGCCGACTAGCTAGATCGTCTACCCCGAGCGAGAGTTTAGCTAGACTATTACTGTACTCCCCTTTTGTATCTCAGACATAGTAGTTTACTTTTGGGTCTGGCTGTGGCCAGCTGGTTGTATTATTTATGGTGAGCTGGGAGTATATTGTACTTTTATTTCAGTTTACAGTTTATTTCAGTCTGAGATTACTGTTAGTTCTATTAGTTCAGCTCTGTTTATGCTCTTCTACTGTATATTATCTATCTGAGCAGGTTACCAACGCTTCGTGTACATGGAAAATTCTGTGTACACAGCGGATCTGTTGGCGGGCCCGGGTTCTGGTTACCCCCGGGGCGTGACAGAAATTAACTTTGATCATTTAAAAGATGACTTAATTAACATAAATGATCATTGCAACATTGAAATATTATGATGTCAAAAGCATAATAAATTTCTAAATGCGTGAAAAGATGCAATTAAAGTCAATATAACTCATGCTCAATTAATGTCCTATGTACAAACATAGATGAAGAACAAAAACACACAAACAAAACCTAACCTAAGGATTGGTTTCAAAAAGGAGATCATTTCAAGGAAAGCATTCCAATTGCCTTACGCAAGTGAATAAATCGTTTTTGATCCAAAGGTTTTGTTAAAATGTCAGCCAATTGATCTTCAGTTGAAATATATGAAAGTTGAAGAATATTTGATTCAACTAGCTCTCTAAGAAAATGATATCTAAGTTCAATGTGTTTTGTTCTTGAGTGCAACACAGGATTTTTAGAAATGTTTATAGCACTTATGTTGTCACAAAGAATTCACACAACCGAGATAGATTAAGTATCTAAAGATCACACATGATTTCTAAAATTTGATGCTTATAATTATCAAAAACTCCTATAATGAAGTATCTTCATGATTATGATTATGGAGTAAAGTTGATAATCCATATAAAATTAATTTGGAGTGAATGAACGTGAAACCCTTTTTATTCAATGCACTTGTTCAATAAAAACCCTTTTGTTCAAAAACAAAGTATAAAAACAAAGAGCATTGAAAAATATGTAATGCAGAGATTAAGAAAAATATGAAAGGAAAACCAATCAAAGCATTACATACAGTCATAAGCTATTTAGAACTTAAGACAAGGAAAGATATCACCTTTCCGAATCCAAAATCGCTGGATTTTGGGTTGTCTTGATTCGTTGTGGCCGGGGGTTGTCCGCTTTGACTGTTGGTCCACCTTAGGTCTTTGCCTCGCAATAATCCACTTGTATGATTGATGTTGTGGCTCGGACCTTTGGTGGGTTGAGTGAACTCCTTTGACTTGATGTGTCTTTTGATTCCGTTGAGTTCGCTCCGTAGATGAAGTTGCCGAAGGATTTTTCTTTCTCTTTTTCGGGCAATTCTTCACCAAATGTCCTTCAAGTCCACATAGGTGACAAGTTCTTCCTTTCAATTTCGTTGTGGAACTTGAAGCCTTCACAGTTTGGTCCTTTTTAAATCCCAAACCAACCTTGCTTGTTTGACCTAATCCGGACATACAATTAAGTTTCTTGGAACCGGTTGAAAGCCTTTGTATGTCGGATTTGAGTTGATGAACTTGCTTGGTCAAAGCTTGGTTGGTGACATGAATCTCCTCAAACTGCTTTTCAAGAAAACCAATCTTGTCCATATATGATTTTGCGTTCGTCTCCGATTGGTTTAGCTTTTCTTGGAGGATTTTATTGTTATCCAATAAACGTCCTTGTTCCTCCTCGAGATCATGAAGTTTGATCTTTAAAGCTTGATTCTCGTCTTGAACCTCAAGTCGTTGCTTCCTCAACTTCTTGATATGCTTGGCCATCTTCTTTGATTCCGCAAGAAGTTGTTGGTATGCCTCAACGAGTTCTTCTTCGTCCGACTCCCCCTCACTTGATGACTCTCCTCGGATGTTGATGTTTCATGCAAAATCAAAGGAATAGAGTCAGTGACTAAAGATGATAAGCACAAATTAGAAGAGGGAATTTGAGAGGCATGAAAAGCAACAATTTTTCTTTTTCCTCTTCACTTGAGGTCGATTCATCGAAACTAGAATCGTCCCAAGTTTTTGCTTGCAAAGCCTTCTTTTTGTATGATTTCTTAGAAGGACAATCCGTTGAAATATGGCCGTAGCCTTTGCATCGATAGCATCGGATTTCCCTTCGAAATCATCTTTTTCTTTTTCTTTAGAAGGTTTTGCAACGCCTTTGAGTTTAGAGGATTTAGAACCCGATGATCCTTTAGATGGTTTCGTGGATGAAGATCCATCGGTTCGATTCTTCCAAAACTTCCGACGAAATTTTTTTGTGATCCGCGCCAATTGTTCTTCAAAATCGGCAAAAGAGATTTCATCATCGGAACTTGATTCGTCATCTTCTTCCTTTGTTGATTTGAATGCAATACCTGTAAGCTTAGAAGAAGACTTGGAAGAAATTTGATTAGTAGGAAAAGTCATCTCATAAGTTTGTAAAGCACCTACTAATTCCTCTACACTCATCTCATCCGGATGACTAACGGTTTCAATGGCGGTAACCTTTGCCCTAAACCGTTCCGGAAGAGTCCGAAGAATCTTCCTTACAAGCACACGTATTGATTATATCTTGAAGTCTAGTGTAATAATCTGTAAACAATTCATGCTCTTCCATATGAATAGAGTCAAATTGACTTGTAAGCATTTGGAGCTTTTAAATTTTTACAAGATTAGTACCCTCATGTGTAATTTTGAGAATATCCCAAATTTCCTTCGCGGTTTCACACGCAGAAATTCGTGTGAACTCAGTCGAGGAAAGAGAATTAAATAAAGCGTTCATACCTTTCCCATTGTAAGAAGATCTTTCGATTTCCTCTTTGGACCATCTAGAGCGAGGTTTTGGGGTAGTAGAATTTTCTACTTCCTCAACAGGATGCACCCAACCGTATTCCACGGTTTGCCAAACACGCTTATCAATTGAGATGAGAAAAGCTCTCATCCGCACTTTCCAATAAGCATAATTGGTCCCATCAAAAAGAGGAGGTCTAAAAATATTACCACTTTCACCCGACATGATAGATAAACCTAAAACCCTCTCTGATACCAATTGTAGGTTTTTAGGATCCACCAGGATCTAAATAGGTACTATCAAACACCTAGAGGGGGGGTGAATAGGTGTAATACTTATAAAACCAATCTCAGTGCAAAAATAAAAACCAATGCGGAAAATAAAAATAGCACACCGAGATATACGTGGAAACTCCAATCCAGGAGAAAAACCACGGGACCAACACGCAATAACAATCCACTAAGAATAGAAGAATAACAAGGTGATTACCGACTCCACGGACTCAACCCCTCCTTCAACTTCTTCGGATCTTGCGCTCCACCGACTGCACGTCCACTGCACACGTTCGAATCCACGAACGCCACTCGAATCCACGAGCACACGTTTCGAATCCACGAAACGCCTTCAACACACCGAATCCACGGTGCCACGTCGAATCCACGACGCAAACTCAGCCGATAAGAATATAGGCTTCGATGGTGATCCTTTGCTTAGATTATCATTGAAGAACCGTAGAAAGAATCTCTAAGCAAAGATTAGATCAATTCGACAAAAGATAGATCTTGGAAGAACCGTCGAATTGACCTAAAAGAGGCTAAAAAGAAGAACGATAAAAACCTAGCCTCTAGGGTTGCTCTCAAGTGTTTTCGGTATTGGTCCCACGTTCTTGAGAAACCCTAAGTGTCTATTTATAGGTTAGAAACCTTTGGAAAGAGATAAGAATCAAAAACTAACCTTATCTGGAAATTTTCAGGACGGCGATCCGGATCGGATTTACTGCGATCCGGATCGTCGTAGCGTGATAGACAATTCCAGAAAAACAGGGTTCGGGATCCGGATTGAAGTGCCCGATCCGGATCGTTCATGTATTCCAGCAAAATCCCATGTTCGGGATCCGGATCGAAAATGGCCTTTGATCCGGATTGGATTTGCCAATGAACTAGCACCCTTCGGGATCCGGATTGGACTGTCTGATCCGGATCCTGAACATGTCCCATGTCCAGTTTTTGATTTTTATGCAATTAAAAATTCATCCAAGTGTTTCTACACTATAAGAAAGTATTCGGATCACCAAAATTATTTAGTTAAACATACCTGATCAATTTGAATCCATTTTCCTTGAGATTGATGTAATTGATCCACAATTCTTCACCTTCAATCTTCAAGACTCAAAACACTGAGTGTCAACTTGAGCTCTTGTTGAATCTTCTCTAAGTCTTCGATTGCTGATTGACAATTTGATCACTTCAAGACTCCGACTCAACTTACTGACTTGACTCACGAAATATGCCAACACCAAAATGCCGTAACACCTAGCCCGCGACGCGGAGATGACAGCCAAAAAGGAAGTACTTTTACACGCCAAGTACACGTTTTCCGAAAATCCCGGCTTCTGTAGTTGCACCTGGCGCTTTTCGCAGTCGATGACCGCCTGATACTCGGTAAGCCAGTCCATGCCCAAGACCATGTCGTATTCTTTTAGCGGTATGACCACCAGATCCCAGGGGCACGACAACCTTCCCAGTCTTATTGAACACGAGGGTACCAGACTAGTCGCCGCGATTGGCCTCCCAGGGGTCTGGACGGTCATTAAGACATCAAGGGGACTACTTTCTAGCAGATGTGTTTGCGCAAAAGTGCGGGAAATGAAGGAGCGAGTCGCCCTGGTGTCAAATAGGGTTCGAGCTCGAAAATTAGAAATGGAGGTAATACCTGCGACCACCTCCTCTGGCAGTGCCGCTCCATGCTGGCCCATGGAGTAGAGCCTTCCTCCTGGTTGTGGTCGCGATTCTCCTTCTGATCTTGGCGCCGGGGCGTGTGGGGGCATTCCCGTTGACGTTCTACCCCGTCCTGGCGGCTGCGCCGGCGCGGTGGAAGCTGCGGAAGATGCCGCTCCAGTGTTCAGGGGACAGTTGAATCGGAAATGCCCCTGTTTGCCGCAGCGGTAACAGTGGTCTTGTCTCTTAGGGCATTCCGTCACTGGATGCGATGCTCTGCAAATAACACATGGCTTGTTCGCTGGTCGCGGCTTTCCGGCAGGCGCACTCTTGCTTCCTTGTTGCGTCTTGGGGTACTTTGGGGGTCGGCTCCCACCAGAAGGGCCCCCTCCCGGATAAGTCTGTGTCCGCTTCTTCTCCCGATTATTTTCTGATCCCTCACGTCGAGCTCGGGTGATAGTGAATCCCCGCTCCACAATGGTGGCCCTGTCCACCACCTCCCGGAACGTGCGCAAGTCCGCTGCCTGAACCATCTCGAAGATGTCACTCCGTAGCCCGTCCACAAAAAGACGGGCCTTGTGGGGTTCATCCCGTATAACAAACGGGGCGCAGTTAACCAATCTTACAAACTCCCTTTGATATTCCATGACCGAGCGGTTCCCTTGTCTAATGTTCTTCAGGTCGTCTTCCAGTTGCCACTTGACGCTATCGGAGAAGAAAGCGCCAAAAAGTTTCTCCCTAAAGGCCGACCATGTCGGTAGTGGGTCATTCGTAGACGGATCCGGGCGTACCGTCTTCCACCAGATGCGTGCATTCCCATCGAGAAAGTTGACAGCTAGTGGAACCCGCTCGTGCTCCTCCATCAGTAAGTCCTCGAAGAGTTTTTCCATGGTATCCACCCATTTCTCGACGACCCATGGATCGATCGTCTCTCCCTCGAAAGTGGGAGGGTCATGCTTCTTGAACTCGATCAAATTCGTCCTGACCCTTTCTCGCGTCGCTCGCTGCTCCGTGATCCCTCCTGCAGTGGCGGACCCCCCAAGAGCAGGGGTCGTTCCTGCCTCCCCGGCTGTCGCTCCCAATACGGGCCCCGAGGTCGTCGGAGTAGGTACATCCCTTGGGGCTGGGGGCTGTTCCGTTGTCGTACCACCCGCCCCGTGCGGTTCCGTAGTGGGTGCGGTGGTTTCGGGTGGAGGGGTCGGATCGCGTTCAGCTGGCGCGGTTGCCTGTCGCTGTGTCAGTTGACGAACCTGCTCCGTCAGTGTCGCTAACTGCCCGGCCATTTCCCGCAGTTGTCGCCGGAGGAGCTGGTTCTCTGCGGCGGCCGGGGTCACCCCGTCCGCGTCCGCATTCTCGGTGGACGATCTAGTCCGGGCCATCGTCCGCTGTAAACAAAGAAACCATGTTAACCCTAAGGTTATCACCCTAGCACCCTGTCTTACGATTACACCTATATTACGTTCCCTTTTTCCCCGTACTCTCACGTACTACCGCACCTACACCTTGGTTATCTCATGTCCAATTTCCTTGTGGCACCTTACACTGTGGATGTGGATCACGTCTACTATGGTTATGGTTGTTTCTCTCTGATACCATTTAATCTGTCACGCCCCCGGGGGTTTTTGAGTCAATCAAAGCGGAAAATTGCGTGTATATTTTTTTTTCTTAATATAGTAACATAAACCTCATCCCTGGTGCGTGCCAGACCGCCACATACACAAATTCTCTCTGCCAACGGACAGAGTCTCCTTTGTATATGCACGACGTCTCATTTACAACATGCGTCTCATTTACAACATTATCCATCAACCATCAACCATACAGTAGACATACATCACCAAACAGAGTACATTAACTTAACTACTATTTTAAAAGACCGGTGTCCACTCGACACCTTATTTTTTTCAAGTAAGTTAATTAAGCGGCGTCACCGTTTGGAAAGGATAAAACCAGTGGTTGCAAAACTCGTGCCCACACGGCACTTCATTTTGAGAAAACCTTTTCGAAAACATTTGGACTTTCATGAAAACGTGTCGCGTATGAAGACATCACTAAAAGCATCCAAAATGTAAAAGCACATCTCATCCACAGAGCTAACTAATACATGTCGACAACTAAAGTAATCCACAAGCAAATTAACTATTTAAAGCATAAAGGAAAATGAGATAGAAACCAAGTATCCTGACTACGGTCCTCGCGACGCAGTCTCACCGCCATCCCGGCTAACGCACCTAGTAACACCTGTCACGGAGTGGGTAGAGTCAGTGACAAACAAAGTAGATGTCTAAATAACAACAAGGAAGGAAAAACAAACCGATTACACCAAAACCTTTCGCTAAAACCCTGTACATAATTAAGCTGGGCACCAACCCCAGATTTATCAATTAAGTTGGGCACCAACCCCAGAGTACCTGTCGGAGAGACTAAAGTCTCCCCTCGTGCACAATCATCTTTTGATGCTTTAACCTCTTCGCGGTGCTGGTGTGTCGTTTTCAGCTGGCGCGAAGAGGTCCTCACGGCTCCCACTCCTTTGTGAGGCACACGGGTCAAAAAGACCACTTCTCCGGAAAAGTACACCCATGCGGAGGCCAATCCACCTGTGTACGTGCAGCATCCGAAAACGGATTTGCCGAGATCGGCGTGTGGTGAGCACCGCGACCGCAGCCGCAACAGTTGTTAGATAAAATATATATTCATGCGAAAGGCTAAACTGTCCATCTACTTTGTTAGACAAATTGAGAGCATTTTAATGGTGATAGATGCACTTACTGCACTTGTTGCACTTATAGCAACCGTACCCACCTTGTTGAAGAGAAAACGGAACACCTGAATCCTTCGCGCACTCCCGCTGCGCACCTGGACCTAAAGAAAGTCCGCAAGGATAACCAAAGTCAAAAACGTGTACTAACATCCCAAAACGAAAGACCCAATTTACTCTTTTTTGACGGAAAAGTCCAACACCGTCCGGGTTGCCGAAAACCGGAACCCCGCGCCGCTGTTGCCGCCCGCCGGAGATCCGCGCGGTGCGAAATCGCACGGCGTGTCTCCGCGGGCTGCGCCCGCTCGGCGCGCCGCCTCGCACGGCGCCCGCGCGGGTGCTGCCCGCGAGGTGGCCGCGCGGCGCCCGCGCGGCGCCCTGCGCGGCGCCCCGCGCGGGTGCCGGCCCGCGCGGCGCCCGTGCGGTGCCCGCGCGGGTGCGGGCCCGACGGGTGCGGGCCCGCGCGGCACCCGCGCGGGGGTTGCCCGCTCGGCGCCCGCACGGCGCCCGCGCGGTTGCGGGCCCGCGCGGGTGCCGCCCGCGCGGCGCCCGCGCGGGTACGGTCCGCGCGGAGTCCGGGCGGTGCCCGCGCGGTTTATTCCGTCGCCGCTCGCGGCGGCGACCGGCCGTCCGCGACATCCCTCCGCGCGATGCCCTAGCGGCACCGCGCGTCTCCGCCGTCCGTTCCGCGCCCTAGCACGACGACGATGACGGCGACGGTGACGGAGACGACGGAGAAACCCAAAAACTCAACAAAAAGGACGACGGAAAAATCCCGAAAAATTATAAAAATTATTTTACTAACCGAAGATCGACGGGAAGGTCGCCCGGTCGCGTTCTTGCCTTCGGTTCGATGCCCGGGAAGATCGGGCTCTTTCTCTTTCTCCTTTTCCTTTCTTCCGGCTAGGGTTCCGTCTTTTCTTTTTTTTTTCCCTTTCTTTCTCTCCTCACCGGTTAGGGTTTTATTTTTCTTTTCTTTTCTTCCGATAATCGGGATCACTTATATAATCCCTATTATTTGATTAAATATTTAATTATTTTTCCCATTTATTTCATACGATATGTAGAAAGGAAAAATCCGCAAATATCCGGATTTTATTTCTTAAAATAAATATCTAATCCCACGAGATAAACCCCACCTTTTAAATCCTAGTCACCGATTATTTAATTTACTTAATTAAATAATCATGGAAAATAAATTTCGAAATTTATTTATCGTCACCGATTAATTAATTTCTTAATTAATTAATTACACGGATTATCCAAACTTCCTCAGAAGCGTGTCGGATATTTTTACACGAATTTCGATGCACACCTTAAGTCATCGCGATCCTAGAAACCCCGTTCCGGGAGATCCGTACATCGGATTCCCGACCCGATCGCACCGTCGGTCTTCATTTTTCGGGCCCTTTGTAAGAAAAATACCCGCACCGGCCGACTTTTAAAAATTAAATAATTTTATTTCACTTAAAGGCTTAAATAATTACATGTGAGTCAAAAAAATATCCCTAAGGGCCGGATCACTACAGCACCTCTATTTTTAAAACGGTTTCGCAACATTTTTCATGTTTCATGTTTGCAGTTTGAAAGTGGCCAAGCCAAGAAGTAAGAACAAAACACCCATCCAAAAGAGTTATCGAATAGCCCAACATCCACATCGATCCCACGGGGGGTATCGCGATCCACAACTAGCTACAATGCGTAATGAAATGAACAAAGAAGGTAAAGTAAACAGTATCTGTAGCCTCTAAGGGCCAGAAGTGCGCTCACGCGGCCTCACCAACGCCCTAGCACTCGCCCCTGGACGAACCTGTCACGGAGTGGGAAGTCAGTGACCAGAAATAATAATAAAAGCAATAAGGGCTAAAGTAAGGCAAACCGCGGTAAAAAAACCAGAGCAACCACCCTTCTCAACGTGCAACCAATAGTGAAGAACCCTGTGCAAACCAAACCGGGCACCTTCCCCGGCAACCACACCGAGCACCTGCCTCCGAAACCCCTGCCGAGCACCTGCCTCGGCCGCCAAGCACCCGCCTCGGCATCACCGCTCACACCCCCCACCCACGGGGGCCCCCATTACGTCACCATCACGTGGGGTACACGGGTCAATGTACCATTTTTTCGGAAAAGCACACCCTCGCGGTGGCCAAACCGCCGGTGTGCGTGTAGCAATCTCGAGCCTCGACCGAGCACCAACCTCGGCCAACCAGACCGAGCAACAACCTCGGTAAACCAGACCGAGCACCTGCCTCGGCCATCTCCAGAACATGATGTATCGTCGAGCACAGCGACCCTTAGTCGCCATAAACGTAGTGATAATAAAAACATAAGCATAAACGGGGGCTAGCAACATTTCAACGTGTCAAACCTTTGCTCTTACCAATTGCCCTCGTTTCCCGACTCAAGAACTGTCGGGAAAGGAACCCACCTTTCGACGTCCGACTGGTCACACTGATCACCGTCCTCATTGTCACGCCCCGGGGTCGAAACTGCGACCCGGGCTCGCCAACAGATCCGCCACCTATACTAAAACCCGCATAGGCGAAGCGTCTAACCTGCAAAAGATAGTACTATAGCTACACAAATATCAGAGCTGAAATAAAATGCTGTAAAATAAAATCCAACCACTGTACATCATGAAATAAAGTACAATATCCATTTCCTTAAATACAGATAATCATCATACAATGTCCTCAGTACAGCATCGCTCAACTATAAAAGGAGATAGACTAAAACTATAGTACATCAGTCTCAACATCAGTCCCTCCAAATACAAAAGATCTCTCTCCAGAGAAAACAGTAAAACCAACCAACCGCTACCTGAAATCTTCATCCAGGGATACAGCTACACTCCTCGGGTGGTAAAGATCTAGCTCGTGACTCCCTCGCCTCGGACAACGATCGAAGATCAGCAACTCCCGAAGAGGACTCTGCAAAACCGGCGGGAGAAAACAAATGGAAAACAACAATGGGGGTGAGAACCACTAGTAAACCAGTAGCCTCCCCATGTGGGTAAAGCCTCAAGCTCCGGCGTACCCACTAAGTCTACTAGAGGCAAGAAAAGGGGCAAGTGGTAAAGCTGTAAACAGAACTACTGAATAAAAGGGGAAACCACAACAAGTATGCCTCTAAATGCAATACTGGAAGAAATAACTGTATGAATGCATCAGTATCTAGAAGCCTGCCAAGATAACCCAATCCGACCACCAGTGGATACTGGTACTGCCTGCTTTGTCTGCCGCAACGGGTATGCCAGCCTATGCATAACACCGAAGCAAAGGAGTCTCAAGGACTCAAAGTCTGTCTGACGCACACTCCGGAGTGGCACTCGAGGGGAGCGACCCACACGAGTAAAGTAAGTAACCACAAGTAACCTGATATAGCAGGACTGGATCATGACTATGATCAAAGTGGGAAACTCCGTCCACTAATGAAACCCCGACCCGATGCAATAGTACTCAAAAAGTGGGAAATACCATCCACTAGAGAAATCTGATACCCAATCTGATGCAATAGTAAACATCCGGTTAACCGCCCAAAGTCCGCGGTCACCGCAATAACCCACAACCCACAATTGGATGAAATAACCAAGATCCGGTCAACCGCCTACTGTCCGCGGTTGCCGCAATAACCCATAATCCAACATCAAGTACACCCTGTAACTGACCCTCAGGTCCCGGCTACACTATCCCAAACCTCTGCTCGAACTCGAGCAACATGACTCAAAAGTCTAAATAAAAGGAGAAAGAAAGCAATCATGGTTTCTCCTAAGTCAAATCCCAATATGATAGTGTAGCAATAAAATAGTGGCCTATCTAGATGTCCAAATAAGCATGCAAAAGTCCTCAGCAATGTGAAAGAGAGGGAATGTCAAATAACAGTTCTACATGTGTAATATTTAATAATATCCACATAAATATAACCATCATGCTAAAATCATCAGTCAACTACACATGTATATGATCCCTGTTCCATAATAAATCCCCAGAGTGAAACCCGCACATTGATATGTCATTATGTCCCAACAATTAATCATTTAATCCACTTTCATAAAATCTAGGTGCTAATGTAGCATGTTAATTATCACTAATAAATTATTCCAATGATCATGTTCCAACAGAAATATTATCCCAATAATATCCCCAACCTGCTATATTCACAAAAATAATCTCAGATGATAGGCTCACATGTATATCAGTCAATCATGCAGGATACTCAATCATTATGCTCAACATTGTGGTTTTCTAATAAACTTAGTGAGTAAGTCAGATGTAGAGGCAAGTAACAACCACCCACCTGAAGCGCTAACTGTCCGGGTCCGTACAGCTGAAAATACCAAAAACTCCAATCCTGCGCTCCAACAAGTACAGTACACCCGAAACACTCCTGGCACTACACAAAGTCCACTAAATACACTTAGGCTCCCAAATAGTGCTCTTACAAATACATACAACAACAGTCCCAGAACTGTTAAATTATCACCTGCAGAAAGTGCCCAAAAAATTCCCAGAAAAATATCACGGCGATCCTTGCGTCGATAGCTTCGCAACGGTACCTTGCATGCCCAAATCAGAGTTCGGTAATCCAAGTTATAAATTCGTCAAGGCGGTAATCCAATCAACAAACTGTGAAGAAAAACTGTACACAGTACACTGAGAAAACAGTGATTATCACCTCGAAATAAATCTCTGGAAAATCCAAGAAAAATACAAGCGCGTTCCTTGCGATCCGTAGATGAAAAAGTTGTACAAGCTCGTCTCCGTCTGACGCTCGTGCGCAAAGATATGGCCGAAATACTCCGCTGCTGTCAAGGAAATCCACACAGCAAAAAGGGGTCACTGTTTGCCTCGGGATCCGTGCCAAAACCTCGAAACGGAAAAGCGCGATCAAAATGAAAGTTGAAGCCTTATCTGTAAGGAGTCAGCCGGCGCAAGAATCACAGAAAAGGGACCTCGGGGTAGCCCAGGGGAGCCAAAACATCACTGCTGCGCCGAAGAAGGAAACAGGAAATGCATCGTCGCGCCGCGCCGTAAAATGGGGAATCTCGGGATTCGAGCCTCCTAAAATCCTAGAACTTGGCAGGAAGATCAAGCATCAAGAGGTGAACAAATCTCCTTAAGGTGGCTCGGGCAGAAGAGGCTTGAAAAGGGGAGAAAAACTCGAAAAGAAGGGGCTCGGGTTGGTATTTATAGGCCATTCCAAACAAATCCAAAAATGCCCACTGTGTCCTCACTTTCGGGCGCCCGAATCTTTTCGGGCGCAAACAGTGCGGCCCGGCCCACACTTTCGGGCGCGCACAGTAACCCGGCCCGGCCCGGCCCACTCCGCGCACGCGATCCGGTCGAACCGAACGGTCGTCCAACCCGCTCCCCGCACTGACACGTGTCCACGAACACCACACAGCGGATCCGGCCGCTCCCCTCGCGCCGCGTGGCGCTCCTCTGGTCAACGGGCAGTTGGCGCTGGCCAATGGCCGGCTGCCACGTGGCGCACGCGTGCGCCACGTCGGCGCCGTGGCCGCCACGCCCGCCGGCACCGCTGCCCCGCCGCCTGCCGCCGCCTGCACGCCTGCCCCGCCGCCTGCCGCCCGTACGCACACAGTAGCTCGCCCAATCCTCGCTCGCCACGTGTCCAAGCCATAATTTCGCTGAACCCGGTGCACAACAACCCCAAACACCGAACCAATGAACATCTGCCACGTGTCCCTATCCGGTCCACCGTACACCCCGCGCTCTCCCGTGAACCGAGCGCGCTGCACCCGCCAATCCGGAGCCGCCACGTGGCACCCCGCTCCGGTGCACGCCGGCCGCGTGGACCGCGCGCCCTGCCCGCGCCCACGCGCCCTGCCCGCCGCCGCCTTTCGCCTGCCCGAGGCCGCGCCGCCGCTCTCCGCCGCTGCCCGCCGCCGCCGGCCGCCGCCGGCGATCGCCGGAATTACTGTTCCGGCGGTGAACAGTAACCCGTGCCCAAAAAGTCAAGTAGGTAGTCCATTTTGACCGTTTTCGCGCGCTGAATCCGAATTTGACGTCCATTTTGCCAAATTCCAACTCTAAAAATTGCCGAAGGCTCCCGGAAGTGTATTCTTAGCTCGAATTTCGTGCGGAGCCCAAATTTAATATCCGATTCGCGCGAAACCACTTCTAAACCCTCCACGGGGTCCTCCGATCACCCACATGATCCAAATAAGCCCGAAGTCCAACACTTGTGCTCCAAACACCTCCAACACACCATGTAGGCCTCCAAAGCCACCCCAACGCACTGCAGCAGCTCTGCGGAGATCCGGGTCATCACGTCCTCCCCCACTAAAAGAAAGTTTCGTCCTCGAAACTAAAGTCGTTCCTCAATACGGGAACTCAACCAAATAAGGGGGGTAAATATCCAATCATCCACCACTCGAGCTCCCAAGGCTGACAAATACCTCCTCTAGAGACGCGATGCGGTCCTCGGGTCTCTAACTAGAACAAACTGAAGGCGGGCCCTCCAGAAAAACCGTACCAACTCAACCAAGTATAGCTGGGCTAACTGCTCGAGTTACCAAGTAATCTGCATCGGTACACAAGCCTCCGCTCCTCCCAGGGCCTCAGATAATCCAACCACAAGTCCATCGGCGCACCAGCTCGATCCAAGTACCTCTGTACTCCCGAGGTACCCAATAAGTCCTCCAACTGATCACATAACTCTAATCTCTAATCCAAAAACCATCAGGGTGTAGCACACCTCCCCAACTCTCGGGCATCAGCACACAACAATAAGCAGTCGAGAGAACCAGATCGCAAATCAATCGTCGAGAAGATCCAGTACCCTTGCAGCTGGTAAATCCAATCCTCCAGGCTCAAAAAGGGTACCCGCTCCAGACGATCCCTTCATCAAATTTCGGGAGTTGTGTCCTCAACTCCCAAACCAGTGACATGCAAGGCAACTCCGAAAGAAAAAGAGCCTTGACCAGGGGGGAGATCCTCGCCCGGTCGCTCCCAAATCTTGACCATCCGGGCGAACCATTCAGCCACGGTCTATCATCCAAAGAGTCCTCAGTGCCACCACATGCGCCACGTTTGCCTCGACAGTCCACACAGCGCCAGCTACGAAATCAACAGACTCAACTCCAAATAGCTCTCCTGCTCCGAGTATCCGCCACCACAGTGGCCCTATCGGGTGATTTGGATGCTTGCCACAAATCCAACTGTAACTTCATAGCTACTATGGGAGGCATCACTGTATCTCACAAATCCATCTCCCAACACTGGCGGTGCTGAAATCAGGGCTGGTATCAATCTCATCACCAATTCGTCAAGCTCTGCTGGCACTATCCGGCTCACAAGCTCCTCACCTCAACAAATAACTGCCGGTCTCAGCCATTCTCGCATAGCATCCATTTTGGCCGGATTTCCACCACTGCCTCCTATGGCTAGACTAAGTGATCCAAGAAGATATGCTCTCGAAGCTAAAACTTGTACCACAACAACTTGGCATACAGCTTCTTCCTCACAGACCTTGTTACACCATCTACAAGTACTCCACCAGCTCTAAACCATATAGAGACGGGGTAAAATCAAAATATCCCATAAGAATATCTCAAATAATTCTTCCAAGTGCAGCAAGAATACACAATTCCTCATATCTTAAAGACGACAGGTCATTAGTCATTCCATCTGTCCTCACTGTACTCATAATGCCCCTACCGGGTCCTGAACACCATCTTGGCGAGATACTCAACTGTATGATCCCAAAAAGATACCTGCATCCTAAGCAGACCACTGTCGGGGTATAACTCCATCAAAAGGTCCTAAATAATATCCAGACCTGCCTGCGGTCACCCCACACAAGGACCCTCACTGTCCTGTGCCAACGACGTGGCACTAGATCGAACAGACCCTCGATCCATCAGATCCTGCGACTGCGCCATCAGCTCTCTCAGCTCTACAGGTGATATCCAATGAGGTGCTATCGGGGTTGGCGTGGTTCCTAGAACCACGTCAATCGCAATCTCAATCTCCCTAACCGGCGGCATCATTACCAGCTCCGGTGGAATCACACCCGGAATCTCACGATAACAGAGATATCCTGGCGTCCCGGTGCCGCCGTAAGCACCTCGCGCATTGTCGCTGCAACCTGTGTGCTCTGACTGTCTCAATGAACAAGTCTCTAATGTCTGCTTGCAGAAGATCATAACCTTCTCTCTCCGCAGTCATACACCATGTGGCACTGTGCCAACCAATCCCACGCACTGGGTCAAACACTGACCAGGTACAAATACCAATAAGTCTGCCGATACCACTCGAGGTCTCAACTGCACTGGACATGGTCCACAAACCTCCTCCACATGCACCATCCCAACAGGAACCTGTATCTCTAGTGCATGTGGTAACAAATCTGCCTCTAGTCCATGCAGGAATGCAACATGCTCTAACTTCGACTGCTGTGATGAAATCACACCTGCGACGACCCGATCCACTGCCTTGGTGCCCTCCACCCAGGCAGCACAGTCTCAACCGCTCAATGTAGGTGGTCGTCACTTAATCTGCCTGAAAATCAAGGCTATCCACAAAAGGAGCACAATTCTCCGCCTTTGCTCACACTGAGGCGATGAATACGGTCTTCCGCAGACAATAAACCCACGCTACCGCTGCGCCACTCTGATAACGATGCTGATGCTGCCACCGGGGTCCACCTGACCTCTGACATTTCAGAAAATCCATTATTACAATCGTCATATGACAAAACACAATTGATTCCTGCAATTCCTTATACAATTATCCTTACTCAGCTCACCCCTCAAGCACATCCATTGTACCCCAAACACGAATGTTATCCATCACAAAGGGTAACCTTCCTTTGGGTAAGCTTTACATAATCCGTCCACAAGGATGTCCACCATCCAGGAAAGGAACACGAAAGTGCCTCGGCCAGCCGATCTGTCCCCCAACACTTAGCGCCAGGCGCCTCTATCCAGAACTCGCCTCTGGCGGCAGATCCCTATCCACAGGAACTGCAACAGTACGCTCCATACACAATGCCTACTCCATCGAGGCATCTAAAATCCAAAATCCAAAACAGAGGGATCAGATAAACAAAAGGGGTATTCTGGCGCAATCCATTCCCAGTCGCACACATCCTACGCGCTTCGTCCCTCGAAACCTGGAGCGTACAGTTCAACAACTGCCTCAACTCTCTAGCACAGGGAGACCCTCAATTGATCACTCCATCACCACCAACCACGATTTTGCCTCCAAAGGCTCCAACTTAATTCCATGAATCAGGGTGGTTCATCTGCCAAAACTGGCTCCATCGATCAATGATGTCCCACAACTCATCAGCTGTCAACTATCCACCCCACCTCGGTGCCTCAGCATTAAACATTGGCACGGAGGGGGCCACTCGCTCCATCGGCGCCTCAGAAATCACTGCCGCTGAGGATACTGTAACCAGGTGGTCTCAGAAGAAAACACTGTCGGGCTGCCCACTGCTCCGACAACGTGTCACCCAGACCAGCGGCTCACTCTGCCGCTGATATACCTCAGACAATCCTGCCATCGGGCCTGAAGCTCTCTAACCTCAATCCGGGTATCCGGCCCCAAAACAATCCGCTCGAGCTCCACCGCTGCGACGAGTGCACACCAATCCGCACAACGCGTCGGGGAGACACCGCTCACCACGACCAACTGCACCACAGCACAAAACAAAACTCGACCCAATCCGGCGAGAGTCTAGAGCATGTCAACCGTTCCGCCGCATTATGTTGTCTGCAGCCAACATAATTGCTTAGGAGAATAAACATGCCAATCACCCATCCCATCACTTGGGAGAGGTATAAAACTCAATCAGGACTCTCGCTAAAAATCACGACTCTCACGAAGTCATCCTAGGGTCCAACCATAAGCCTAGGGTTTCTACAGTCCCAACTGACCTATCCCTAAGCTCTGATACCAACCTAAACTGTCACGCCCCGGGGTCGAAACTGCGACCCGGGCTCGCCAACAGATCCGCCACCTATGCTAAAACCCGCATAGGCGAAGCGTCTAACCTGCAAAAGATAGTACTATAGCTACACAAATATCAGAGCTGAAATAAAATGCTATAAAATAAAATCCAATCACTGTACATCATGAAATAAAGTACAATATCCATTTCCTCAAATACAGATAATCATCATACAATGTCCTCAGTACAGCATCTCTCAACTATAAAAGGAGATAGACTAAAACTATAGTACATCAGTCTCAACATCAGTCCCTCCAAATACAAAAGATCTCTCTCCAGAGAAAACAGTAAAACCAGCCAACAGCTACGAGGAATCTCCAACCAGGGGATACAGCTACACTCCTCGGGTGGTAAAGATCTAGCTCGTGACTCCCTCGCCTCGGACAACGATCAAAGATCAGCAACTCCCGAAGAGGACTCTGCAAAACAGGGGGGAGAAAACAAAGGGAAAACAACAATGGGGGTGAGAACCACTAGTAAACCAGTAGCCTCCCCCTGTGGGTAAAGCCTCAAGCTCCGGCGTACCCACTAAGTCTACTAGAGGCAAGAAAAGGGGCAAGTGGTAAAGCTGTAAACAGAACTACTGAATAAAAGGGGAAACCACAACAAGTATGCCTCTAAATGCAATACCGAAGAAATGACTGTATGAATGCATCAGAAACAGAAGCCTGCCAAGATAACCCAATCCGACCACCAGTGGACACTGGTACTGCCTGCTCTGCCTGCCGCAACGGGTATGCCAGCCTATGCATAACACCGAAGCAAAGGAGTCTCAAGGACTCAAAGTCTGTCTGACGCACACTCCGGAGTGGCACTCGAGGGGAGCGACCCACACGAGTAAAGTAAGTAACCACAAGTAACCTGATATAGCAGGACTGGATCATGACTATGATCAAAGTGGGAAACTCCGTCTACTAATGAAACCCCGACCCGATGCAATAGTACTCAAAAGTGGGAAATACCATCCACTA
Source organism: Tillandsia fasciculata (assembly GCA_029168755.2). NCBI lineage: Eukaryota > Viridiplantae > Streptophyta > Magnoliopsida > Poales > Bromeliaceae > Tillandsia > Tillandsia fasciculata. The sequence goes on from JAQOTM010000727.1 coordinate 95,447, forward strand.
GAGAAATCTGATACCCAATCTGATGCAATAGTAAACATCCGGTCAACCGCCCAAAGTCCGCGGTCACCGCAATAACCCACAACCCACAATTGGGTGAAATAATCAAGATCCGGTCAACCGCCTACTGTCCGCGGTTGCCGCAATAACCCATAATCCAACATCAAGTACACCCTGTAACTGACCCTCAGGTCCCGGCTACACTAACCCAAACCTCCGCTCGAACTCGAGCAACATGACTCAAAAGTCTAAACGAAAAGGAGAAAGAAAGCAATCATGGTTTCTCCTAAGTCAAATCCCAATATGATAGTGTAGCAATAAAATAGTGGCCTATCTAGATGTCCAAATAAGCATGCAAAAGTCCTCAGCAATGTGAAAGAGAGGGAATGTCAGATAACCGTTCTGCATGTGTAATATTTAATAATATCCACGTAAATATAATAATTATGCTAAAATCATCAGTCAACTACACATTATATGATCCCTGTTCCATAATAAATCCCCAGAGTGAAACCCGCACATTGATGTGTCATTATGTCCGAACAATTAATCATTTAATCCACTTTCATAAAATCTAGGTGCTACTGTAGCATGTTAATTATCACCAATAAATTATTCCAATGATCATGTTCCAACAGAAATATTATCCCAATAATATCCCCAACCTGCTATATTCACAAAAATAATCTCAGATGATAGGCTCACATGTATATCAGTCAATCATGCAGGATACTCAATCATTATGCTCAACATTGTGGTTTTCTAATAAACTTAGTGAGTAAGTCAGATGTAGAGGCAAGTAACAACCACCCACCTGAAGCGCTAACTGTCCGGGTCCGTACAGCTGAAAATACCAAAAACTCCAATCCTACGCTCCAACAAGTACAGTACACCCGAAACACTCCTGGCACAACACAAAGTCCACTAAATATACTTAGGCTCCCAAATAGTGCTCTTACAAATACATACAACAACAGTCCCAGAACTGTTAAATTATCACCTGCAGAAAGTGCCTAGAAAATTCCCAAAAAAATATCACGGCGATCCTCGCGGCGATAGCTTCGCAACGGTACCTTGCACGCCCAAATCAGAGTTTGGTAAGCCAAGTTATAAATTCGTCAAGGCGGTAATCCAATCAACAAACTGTGAAGAAAAACTGTACACAGTACACTGAGAAAACAGTGATTATCACCTCGAAATAAATCTCTGGAAAATCCAAGAAAAATACGAGCGCGTTCCTTGCGATCCGTAGATGAAAAAGTTGTATAAGCTCGTCTCCGTCTGACGCTCGTGCGCGAAGATATGGCCGAAATACTCCGCTGCTGTCAAGGAAATCCACACAGCAAAAAGGGGTCACTGTTTGCCTCGGGATCCGTGCCAAAACCTCGAAATGGAAAAGCGCGATCATAATGAAAGTTGAAGCCTTATCTGTAAGGAGTCAGCCGGCGCAAGAATCACAGAAAAGGGACCTCGGGGTAGCCCAGGGGAGCCAAAACATCACTGCTGCGCCGAAAAAGGAAACAGGAAATGCATCGTCGCGCCGCGCCGTAAAATAGGGAACCTCGGGATTCGAGCCTCCTAAAATCCTAGAACTTGGCAGGAAGATCAAGCATCAAGAGGTGAACAAATCTCCTTAAGGTGGCTCGGGCAGAAGAGGCTCGAAATGGGGCGAAAAACTCGAAAAGAAGGGGCTCGGGTTGGTATTTATAGGCCATTCCAAACAAATCCAAAAATGCCCACTGTGTCCTCACTTTCGGGCGCTCGAATCTTTTCGGGCGCAAACAGTGCGGCCCGGCCCACACTTTCGGGCGCGCACAGTAACCCGGCCCGGCCCGGCCCACTCCGCGCACGCGATCCGGTCGGACCGAACGGTCGTCCAACCCGCTCCCCGCACTGACACGTGTCCACGAACACCACACAGCGGATCCGGCCGCTCCCCTCGCGCCGCGTGGCGCTCCTCTGGTCAACGGGCAGTTGGCGCTGGCCAATGGCCGGCCGCCACGTGGTGCACGCGTGCGCCACGTCGGCGCCGTGGCCGCCACGCCCGCCGGCACCGCTGCCCCGCCGCCTGCCGCCTGCACGCCTGCCCCGCCGCCTGCCGCCCGTACGCACACAGTAGCTCGCCCAATCCTCGCTCGCCACGTGTCCAAGCCATAATTTCGCTGAACCCGGTGCACAACAACCCCAAACACCGAACCAATGAACATCTGCCACGTGTCCCTATCCGGTCCACCGTACACCCCGCGCTCTCCCGTGAACCGAGCGCGCTGCACCCGCCAATCCGGAGCCGCCACGTGGCACCCCGCTCCGGTGCACGCCGGCCGCGTGGACCGCGCGCCCTGCCCGCGCCCACGCGCCCTGCCCGCCGCCGCCTTCCGCCTGCCCGAGGCCGCGCCGCCGCTCTCCGCCGCTGCCCGCCGCCGCCGGCGATCGCCGGAATTACTGTTCCGGCGGTGAACAGTAACCCGTGCCCAAAAAGTCAAGTAGGTAGTCCATTTTGACCGTTTTCGCGCGCTGAATCCGAATTTGACGTCCATTTTGCCAAATTCCAACTCTAAAAATTGCCGGAGGCTCCCGGAAGTGTATTCTTAGCCCGAATTTCGCGCGGAGCCCAAATTTGATATCCGGTTCGCGCGAAACCACCTCTAAACCCTCCACGGGGGTCCTCCGATCACCCACGTGATCCAAATAAGCCCGAGGTCCAACACTTGTGCCCCAGACACCTCCGACACACCATGTAAGCCTCCAAAGCCACCCCCAATGCACTGCAGCAGCTCTGCGGGGATCCGGGTCATCACACTCATTGCTAGCATGCTCCAAACAACCCTATTGTTGTTCGGAAAGGCGAACTGCCCGTCCAGTCTTCCACCGCGACGCTCATTAAACCGGAGGTCCACATCACCCCCCCTTACAAGATATAATTAACAATAACGGAAACATGCACAAAGAGGTTCTAAGGGGTACCCACCTGAAACGCGAAGAAGAAGGTGTGCGGAAACTCCAGTTAAAACCCTCCCACCTTGCGCCCGAAAAACTAAAGTAAGAATTAATGTTAAAAACATCGTCGCGGTCAAAAACACTCAAAAACGGGGCGAAACGGGCCAAAAATGGAGCTTCCGGACTCTTTGGCTGCAGGCTGGTGCACGAGTCCTGGCGTGGACCGGGTCCACGACAGAAGGCGGCGGCGGCGCAGACCGGGAGCACAGCACGGTGAGCCACTGGAGCATGGCCAGTGTCGCAGACCGGGCTCACGGCTATAGTGTCGGCAGTCGCAGATCGGGCGCACGCCACAGCGGGTGAACCGCTGCGGCTTGGGCCGGGCCGCGCACGGGAGAAAAGCGCGCACCGGGTCCACCCGCGCGGCTGCGGTGGCGAGCGCCGGGTGCACGCCTAGTGCGTGCACCGCGCGGCCTGGGCTGGGCCGGCGCACGCGCCCGTGCGCCGGGTCCGCGCCTTCGGGCTGCGATGGGATGCACCGGGTGCACGCCGATCCGGTGGACCGCGTGGCTAAAATCGGCCGCGGGATGAACAGTAAACCCTAATCGCACCCCTTTTCCGGCTCCGGTTGCGACCACGCGACCCCGGCGGCTACGGCGACGACCCCGTGACAAAGTTAACGGCGGCAGCGGCCTCCCGTTTGACAATGACGGCTGCGGCCTCCCATTCAATACCCAACCCGCATCGCCTGCAACATCCAAACCACCACCACCCGAAACGCCAACCCAAGTAAACAAAAGCAACGATGCTAACCTTGATTTCGCTGGAGGAGGAGGAAGAAGGAGAGCCTCGCTCGATCAATCCCGCAGAAAGGGGCCATTTCTTCTTTCCTCTCCCCGCCTCTCCGTCTTGTTTCCTACGCCGTTTCTTGAAAAGAGGGAAAAGGGGTTTGGGGTTTTTGTTGGGTTATAAGTAATTGGATCTAAATAGGGGAAAAAACACCTAGAGGGGGGTGAATAGGTGTAAACAATAAACACTCAAAAAATCATTGCGCAAATAAACCCAATGCGGAAAAATAAAAGAACACGCTAGATTTTTACGTGGAAAAACTCCAAACCGGAGTAAAAAACCACGGGACCGATAACACGGCGAAATCCACTAGAATTAACACACGTACAAGGTGATATACCGTACTCACAGACGACTCAACCTTTTTCATACGCTCCTAGTAGATCTTCCCGCTCGCTCCACGACGCTTCTCGAATCCACGATCCGCGCCCAACGCTGAATCCACAGCGTCCAACGTCGAGTCCACGACGTCCAACCGAATCCACGGTCTTCACCCAATAGCACGCTTCGAATCCACGAACGTACCTCGCTCCGAATCCACGAGAGCGGTTGCACCTTGAATCCACAAGGCCACGCGAGTCCACGCGCCGATTTTGGGGTAAATCGTTGTTTGTTTGGGTGGTGATGATCCGCCGAATACTTAGATCAAAGATAGATCGGAAATACCATCTAAGTATTCATTGATTTGATTCTACTCAAAATGTGAGTATGGAAAACCTAGAATCAAATCAATCAATATAGATGAAGAAACATAGAATAAATCTATTGATTTCCTTTCTTCTCTATATATGTGGATTTTTTTCTTTTCGGCTATTTTCTTCTGTAATAGCGGATCCTGCGGATGCCCTAGAAAATGAATATAGGGCCTGATCCCTTTGAATTCTTCTTTCTTGAGATTGAGGTATACGATCCAAAGTTTCTTCATCTTCAATCTTCAAGACTTAATACATTCACGAAATACGCCAACTCAAATTCCGTAACAATCTCCCCCTTTGGCGGTTTCGTGACAAAACACAAATCCACAAAAGAAAATTCAAAAAGATATTTTTGTTGCTATCACCATACAACAAAAATTTACAAAAGAGATCCAGTAATTAAAAACATGAGATAAACTCCTAAGACAGACTCTAGACTTAGACATCTGTAATCTCTGCACACAAAAATCATTCTTGACAAAAGAAATCGTTAGATACCTCAAGAATTGAATCATACAAAACCAAATACAGAGATAGAGTTTATTCTCATCATGACATTTGAAAAATTCAGATATGTAAGAGAATCATAGTTAAAACCAACATATCTTCTAAGCATTCAAAAACCAAATGTCAAAGTATGTTAGTCCAACATCAACTTGTTAGTCATATTACATGCCCAAATAGTTAGTCGAATAGTTAGTATAGAGGCATGCCACCAATCACAAATAAAAACCAAAGTTGAGTTGAAGATACTTACCTTGATATTCACAAAGTTCAGTTCACATCATTCATTGTTTCATTGTTCGAGTTCTCTCTAACTCTCTCCCCCTTTTTGTCACAAAACAAAGCCAAAACGTAGCAAGAGCTACAATATGTAAGGAGAGTTAAAAAAAAATTCTATCAATATGCACAACCTGAGAACTAAACTAAAAGTATCAATAAGACTAAAAACTTAAAATCCTGCACAAAAAGAAAGAAAAGGAAATGAGTCAAAAATGATTAGTTGTCAGAATCTGAGTCTTCAGAACTTGTGCAACCCATCTTGTAGAACATCTTGTCAATCGCTTGTGCACAGAATTGACCTTTTTAGTGATAGTAATGTGAGCTGCCGTGACTATTTCAAGCTCATTGCAAATTTTTGTTGTTCTTTCAAGATCTGTTCTTGCTTGACAGATAGTTGTTGTTGCAACTTGAAGATCGAAGTCAATGATGCTTCATCATCCGTGCCGGTTCTTGTCGAGACGTTGAGGCCGAGGTGCCGTCACAAGGTTTCTTTCGAATAACATGAGGTAATTTGTGAAGTGACTTCACAATTGTTGATTCATCTATCATCCCCAACTGTGTTGATATGATGTTGAGCTTACATCAATGTCAAACTTTCGTAAGATCCTCATGATGAGTAGAGGAAATGGAAGTCGCTCAGAAGGATGAGGATGCACAATGTATCTTGACATTCTGTTCCAAATTATATAGGGAATATTCATGTTCAATCCAATAGCCTCAGAGGGATGACCTATGAGATATAGGAATAGCAGCCGCTCCCATCTCACAACCTTGGTCTGCATGTTGGGCAGAATGTTATAACATGTTATGAAGTTAGAAAACGGTACTCCAGTCGTAGATGTTTGGATCTGACACTCTTGCCGTCAACTGATTTAGTTCTTCCAAACAGATCCTGTCGATCACAGTTTGCCACATGTAGTTGTCAAACTTTTTCCTTTCAAAAGTTAAGCCCCGATGTGCTAGATTCCATTCCAAGGACTTCACCAATTAACTGCGGTGTGATCTTAATCTTCATTCCTTGGATGTTGTATAGAAATGCATAGACCCATTTTCATCCTCTTGAAGATGTCTCGCATTCGTGTAGAAGGTTCTCACACGATACAAACAATATCCTAGAAGTTCAGGGAATCGGCAGACTTGAAGAAGAGAAGCTTGTTCAATTAAGGTTCCAAATTCTGGTGAATGATTGCGAAGGGCTTCAATGTTGACATGACGTTCTCCGATGCATTCACGTCGTTCAAAAGCTCGAAGACGGTCAGTATTAACGACTACCTCTTCAAACGTGGCGGAGAGTCAGGAGCTATTGGTGTGTCAACATTAGTGTCTCGTCTTAATCCAAAACGTCGAGCAAGTCGTTTCCGTTTCACAGAGATAGTTGGAGCAGACATAGGAGCTTTCCCAGTGTCCATGGGTGCTTTTCCTTTTTTTTTAGATTTAGTAGGCAATACCTCATCATCATCATCATCTGTCAACATATCCCAGTGTACTTCATCAGGGTTTTCTTCAAGTTCTGTGTCACTTATAACTTCCACTTCACCTTTTCGTTGGAGTTTCTTGGCTCGTTTCAGTTTGTTGGTTGCTCGAGTATGCACCATCGTAACCAGTAGCAGGATTAACCAGGAGAGTGCCATCAGTGATTGAGTTTAAGAGGTGTCCTGTGCAGAACCAACTCAAGAACACATGAAAAATCGTCAATTTTGAAAAATTTGAAACATTGTACCTAGACAATCATAATCATGTAGAGAAGCCAAGAATCAAATTAGTTTTCCAAAAAGAATTTTAAAAATAGATCAATTCCATGATTTTCAAAAATTCCTCTTTTATGCCCTAAACCAGAATTTTTAGAAATCGAAGCCTAAAAACTCGTTAATCAGGTAAAAACCCAGCATAAACGCAAAACTAATTGACCCAGAGTTCTTATTTCAAAAGAAATTTGATCAAAAACCATTCACAAACGAAAAAGATCCAAGATTTCAACTCACGTTTGATGAAAAACCATAAAAACTGTGAAAAACCGAGTTTTGATCAATAAAACTTACTTGAATCCGAAGAACTTTGAGTTTGGAAGCTCCAAAATGCAAGAAATCTAGAGAGAGAAGCTCTAGAGATTTTAGAACAAAAGATTAGGGTAAAAGAAATCAAATCCTCTTTGTTCTTATAAAAACCCTAGCCGTGATCCGGATCGGATCGAGAATGTGATCCGGATCGGCTACCCGCAGGAAGAATCCTGCGTTCGGGATCCGGATCACTTACCCGATCCGGATCGGCTTCAACTTTTTCTCCAGAAAAATTCAGAAAAATTCCATTAAATCCAGAAAAAGTATGTAAGCACTTTACCATGTCAACTTTAAACAAAAGACATCGTTTCATACAACAAGAAATAGATTATGCAAAATCTATCAAAAATACCCAAAAATGAAACGAAAATTTACGAAAGTTAAAACACTTAAAGTTGAACAACTTCAATTACATCTATCCTGATCTTATGTGTAATGCCTTTATCAAATCATCAATTTTGGTAAAGAAAATGAAGTACCAAGATCAATAGATGTTTGAAATCCCAGATAAGTTAGATAATATATCTAGACAATCTGTTGAAGGAGTGGCTCTTTGAGCATCTTTTACTAAAAATCCCACCTTATACCAACCATGAAATACGACTGAGTCAAGTATTTCAATATGAATTTCATCAACAATTTTCAAAACAAAAATTTGCTTTTCATTCATGGAGTATCTTTTTTTTCTTTCATTTTCTCCATGTGGTGGTAGTTTTCACACTCCTCATTGGGATGTAACTCTTTCCACATCTTTTGAGCATTTTACATTTCATTGACTCCCCCTCAATTGGCTATCAATTATTTAATATATAAGGTATTCAACCAAACCATTGATCTCGAATTCATACTCGACTAAGCAATCAAATATGATAATGACTATACCAAGAGATCATTGAGAGAGAAATTGACTTTGATCACTTAAAAGATGGTTTAATTAACGTAAATGATCATTGCAACATTGAAATATTATGACATCAAAAGCATAATAAATTTCTAAATGCATAAAAGGATGCAATTAAAGTCAATTATGATTTATGCTCAATTAATGTCCTATGTACAAAACATAGATAAAGAACAAAACAAAAACAAAAACAAAACCTAACCTAAGCAAAGGTTTCAAAAGAGTTTATTTCAAGGAAAGCATGCCAATTGCTTTACGCAAGTGAATAAAACGTTTTTGATCCAAAGGTTTTGTTAAGATATCAGCTAATTGATCCTCAGTTGAAATATATGACAGTTGAAGAATGTTTGATTCAACTAGCTCTCTAAGAAAATGATATCTAAGTTCAATATGTTTTGTTCTAGAGTGCAACACAGGGTTTTTTGAAATGTTAATAGCACTAGTGTTGTCACATAAAATGGTTACCGAAGATGTTGAAATCCGGAAATCGCTCAACACGCTTTTCATCCAAATCAATTGGGTTGAACAACTTCCTGCAGAAATGTACTCCGCTTCGGCAGTCGAGAGTGCTATGCAATTCTGCTTTTTACTGTGCCATGCAACAAGGCAATGGCCAAGATAGAAGCATGCACCACTCGTGCTTTTCCGGTCATCCACTGATCCAGCCCAATCGGCATCTGAGTATCCAACAATATCCAAAGTCGTTCCCATAGGATACCAAATTCCGAAATGATTGTACCTTTGATATATCGGATGATCCGTTTCACCGCTTTCAGGTGAACCTCCTTCGGTGCTGATTGATATCTCGCACAAATCCCAACACTGAAGGATATATCCGGGCGACTAGCCGTGAGATATAGTAGACTCCCAATCATACTGCGATACAGTTTCTCGTCTACATTCTCACTATGTGATTCACTTCCAAGTCCCTTATGGCTAGTTCCCATTGGAGTCGGAAAATCCTTAGAATTTTCAAGATCAAACTTTTTGACCAACTCCAGTGCATACTTGGATTGACACAAGTGAATTCCTTCATCGTTTTGTTTAACTTGTAATCCAAGAAAATAAGTCAATTCGCCCATCATGGACATCTCAAATTCGCTTTCCATGGTCTCCGCGAATTTAGAAGCATCATTATCTCTTGTTGCTCCAAAAACAATGTCATCGACATAGATTTGAGCAACTATGAAATTGTTTTGATAATGCTTCACAAAGAGAGTCCTGTCAGCTCCCCCTCGAGTGTAGCCCTTTTCCAAAAGGTGCTTTGTCAACCTTTCGTACCATGCTCGCGGTGCTTGTTTCAGACCGTAAAGAGCCTTTTTCAGACGAAAAACATGGTTAGGTAGTTTATGATCCACAAAACCTTTCGGTTGAGCCACATAAACTTCCTCATTTAAAAACCCATTTAAAAAGGCGCTCTTAACGTCCATTTGAAATAATTTGATTTTAAAATGACAAGCAATCGCAAACAATATACGAATGGACTCGAGTCTAGCTACAGGGGCGAAAGTTTCATCAAAGTCTATACCTTCTACTTGAGAGTAGCCTTGAGCAACTAACCTTGCTTTGTTCCTGATGATAGTACCTTCTTCATTTTTCTTGTTCTTGAAGATCCATTTGGTTCCTATCACATTGTGTTGCTTCGGAGGCTTCGTCAATTCCCAGACTTTGTTTCGCTCGAATTGATGGAGCTCTTCCTGCATTGCTTTAATCCAGTAGTCATCTTGGAGAGCTTCATCAACATTCCTTGGTTCGATTTGAGATACATAGCATGCAAATCCGCAAACCAATTGTCTCCGTGTTCTAACTCCTTCTTGTGGATCTCCAATGATGTTCGATTCAGGGTGATCCTTGGAGATGCGTAACGTTTGAGGTAGAGGAGTAGGCGGAGGTACACGAGATGATTCCTGCACATCAGATGAGCTTGAAGAACCATTAGATGCATCATTATCATTGAAAGAATTGTTAGAAGAAGATGCATTAGCAGGTGTATCATCATCAAGAGAGATATCGAGGGTAGATTTTTCAGATTCAAAGTGAAAAGCTTCATCTACCTTAACATTTATCGATTCTACGATCGTCTTAGATTCTAAGTTAAAAACTCGATATGCTCTGCTGTTTGTAGAATAACCTAAGAAAATCCCTTCGTCACTTCGAGAGTCAAATTTTCCAAGATTCTCGCGATCACGTAAAATAAAACACCGACTCAAAACAAAGATACGAAAATAGTTGATGTTAGGTTTTCTACAAAACCAAAGTTCATATGGTGTATTCAATGTCCCCGGGCGCAAAA